>JAGXCT010033382.1:0-50543 GCA_022495035.1 Philopotamus ludificatus | reverse complement strand
GTTAAGCCTAAGAGAAGAAGAGTAATAGGCACGACTATAATTCTATGGAGGACTGTAAAAGGATCGTCCTATCTATGACACTTCATAAATAACTTCATCTGAATATTAAGACAGCCGTCATCTTTCGTCAAATTACAAAATTCCGGATGCTTCATCAATCCCTTTGTTTTTCTTAGATTTAAATCTGATACAAAGCAGATGTTTGTAGGAAAACATTACCAACTTATCACATCATCTCACATTTCCGTTAGATCATCCTAGTGAAGAATTTGATGAAAGGTTCATTTTGAATGTATGGTCCTTATTGGCAGGGCTTCAATCTCAGCTAGTGTAAATTTTTGATCTCTGTATCACTCAGTCTTGATCATAAATATGTCACTTTCGGAATAAATCGATGTCTTATGAAAAACATCGTTACATCGAGGTTAATTGCAGAGCAGCGCTAAGCGATCTATTGCCATTCCTCGATCACGGTTTGTCACAACATAGTAACTAACCCACCTCAATCGCGCGAATAATTTTATTTTCGGATTCCGGTGGACTCCCGGTCAGAGGAAACGATCGGTCCAGGGTACCGTCTATTTTGGCGCGCCATTTTATTTTTGGCGCCGAAAACACCGGGTGTTAAGTTATTTCTGTTTTGTACTCGGGCGACATAATTCACCGCTGTTTTTTGTTCGTTCGTCCTCGTGTGCGGATTCAATCGCGGCATTGTAATAGCTCAATTACGGCAGATATTTACATATCGCCAAATTAAACTTCTTTTGTGTTTGTAAGCGTACCGTGTTCACTTCTTGATATTATAAATGAAAGAAAAAAAATGGTATTTTTTGCCGTATCATGTAATTGCTTCACCGCATGAAGCGTTGTTTCTCACAGGCCCGGGATGAGGCTATTAGTTACTCTCGCTACATATATAATATGTGTTGTTTTTTTTATTATTTATTTTTTAATACATATGTGATCGGAAGAAGAATACGGCGGCGTGGGAATGCATGTGTATTGCAAACTTATATATATAGAATCGATCCCGGATACACTCACACGTATACGCTTTTTTGAGTAGTATTCAAACATCACTCCTATAAAAAGAGATGTGTGTACAGTTTGCCAAAATTATCAAACACTATGTTTATTTTGTTTATTTTCGAAATGTCAACACATCGTTCGAAATAAGAATGTCGCTAAACATATATATCGACAAACAATGTCGAACGTGTTGTCGCAACGTTCCATTCAAACTTGTGCACATATTGACATAGACACGGAAAATTCTCTTTAAAAATTCTTATCGTAATAGTGCATTATTATCGCATTACATAATCATTCAATTATAGCCGAAACGAATTGGGTCATAGTGTTTTTTTTTTTGTATTTTTATTTAGTATTCAAATGCTGTCTGTATAATCGCGGATCGTTCTTTAATCATGTCGTCCGAATGTTTAAAAATTTTCATGCCATTGCTGCTATATAGATACACAAACATTGTTGTCGTGTTTCGCTACTAACCAGACAAGCTATTACCGCTCGTTCAGACCGGTGGTTTTCTACAATTCGTCACGGCATTCTATCACGCAAACACGAAGCACAACTAATTCGTTATTATAATAGTAATTCGATACAATTATGGCTCTTTTTTCATCACCGATGTAGTGTTATGAGAAAAATCAATAGCATTCAATTATTGAGAAAATCGCTTCATCCAAACCCCGATTATGATGCAACTGTTTGACAGAAAAGAGGAGCATTATTGAAAATTGCATACTACAACGTTGGACACGAAATGAGCGTCAACTGCCGTTACATTTGAATAACGAGTGTTACAGTTCTTCGTGTTAAGTAGCCAATAAATTCAGCTCTTACACACGTAATATATGTAACTCATTATAATATGCAAACACGACATTGGATACACGTATTTATGGGACGGCTCAAAATGCGAATACTGATTTAAACGTTCGCACTAAGTGGGATTAGAAATTAACGACTATGTGTGTATGGGCATTAATACGCCGGGTGATTCCCACAGTCGAGAGGAACGGGTTCTGCGTCCGCGTACCATTTATACAGAAATCCGTTTGCTCGAATATTATAAATCGAATATCGGCCAAACAAACTGTGTCTGTTTCGCAGGTTGCAAACATTGCGCTTCAGCAATTCTTCTGTCAATCGTTAGAATGTGAGCAGCAAACCATCCCCATTCCACCCCACCCCCCATCTCCCTGTGCTACACGTGCAGAATGTGAAGCCGTAAAAGCGCCCCCACCCCGCCTCCACGCTTGTGTTTCCAGTAAATCTAATTTCCTCGCTCTCGGGATACCGTGGAGAAGTTTGTCGGAATCCCGGGCATGGTTCCTGTAATGTGGTAATTGAGTATCAGCCGACCCGTGAAGGGTCTGGTCAGACGGGACCCCTCTCAGAGGTATCCCACCAAACTGAATTAACCCGTCCTTTTAAAAGTTTACAACCGGTAATTTCCTTTCGGACCACAATGTCACAAATGCAGACCCCCCCATCTGCCCCTATGCGCATCCCCCCTCTAACATATTCCGGTCTGCATTAATAATTTCCAGCGTTAATATTTGATCCCGCGCGTATCGGTGGTAACCGAATTGTTTGCTGAAAAAATTGACGCTTTGCGCAAAATTCGCGGAATTTGCGAATGGAAAATGGTTAAAGTATGTACATACTTATGTGTTGATTAAATAAACCAATTTTTATCTACGCAATAAATAAATATACTGTTAACCCGTTGACGAAAACAACGATATATCGTTGTTTTTGTTGAGACGTCTAAAGCTCTAAAGGCAATTAATTCATTAATGAATTTGATGAGTGCTAAAGATTATTTAAACTAGATCTGAAAATATATACTGTTGGCAGAGAAGCTCAGATTCTATGAATTTATTTTTAATGACAATGTAAAATGAAAACTAAAAGATTACACTAATTTATACATCATTTGATGGTCAGAGACGAATAATAATTGCGTAACGATAATCAATGATGTAAAAAATAATGACGGTGTAAAATAGGGGATAATTTTAGGTTGTCCGGTCGAAAAAGGCGTATTTCAAATACAATTTCTTTATTCCATTGACATAATGTATTCTCTTTTGGTAGGTTTTTTAAGCCATCGGAATAAGATTTACTAGGTTTGGAAGCAAAATATTCTTTGATACCTTTTTGTCGATTTCTTAAGATTAATTGAAAGCATCAGATTTCTTTAACCTTATTGCTGCATTGAAATTTTCTAGCTATACTCAGTGTACTTTACTCATTATTGTTTACCGCAAGTAAGGACTTCGTGATAAATTATGCCCTTTGTGTCTCACCATATATACAAAGCACTTTTTTTACTTATAAATCCGGTCGAGGGCTTGGATTCTCTACCTGCCCCTTTGAAATCCACTGTCGTTTACGCCGTTCCAAGTAAGCTTAATCTTACAGTCTGTTGGATTTGATTCGATTTCTGCAAATCATCATTCACTTTCACTACTTTTTCACTTCGAGGATTGTTTTTCAAATTAAAATTTCCACTTTTAAATTGTGTATTATTTCTGATGAGTACATCATGTAATAACGTATAAAAGGTCAAGTAATTCTCTATCTTTAACCAAAGACTAGAACACAACAGTTGATCAAAAATGAGCATGCAAAATACGCCCTTTTCGATCGGACAACCTAATATATCAATTTACTTCTACCTAATTCTTTAATCCGGTAAAACAGACAATTAATTCCGAACAGCTCTGTATATTTCGTTTCTTGTAATTCTTAGGCAACATCGTGTTATTCCGCAGTTTTGTAATTTTCGTTAAAGTTTTAAGCTACGCACCGTGTTCGGATTGTTATTTTCTAACCATCGCCAATTTTTGTTTTATCTAAACACGACGCCAATGTAATTTTAGGGACTGGTATGTAGATTTTTATGCTTCAATTTTACATAGTAAATTAATTTTGACACAGTAATTAATTGTACTCGTTTTTTTTCTTATGATAAATACGATGTTGGCAAATTAGAGATCGACACGTTGACCACACCTGCTATATATCTTTTATCGCCATTATATTTAAGTAACATTGTAAATTGGCCTTACATCCGTTGGCGCTTCGAGACAAATTTGCACGAATCTGTCATCTCCGATCATATTTTACTCGGTGTTTAGTGCGACTCTAATCTGCGACTTTGAAGGTTAACATTTTATTGATATTTTTGCTCGTGTAATTTAATTATACGGTTAATTTCGGTTATGTCGGTTAACCACGGCAGTGGACATGTGTGTTAAGAACCAGTTTTACGCACGCCGGCCCGAAAACGGACTATCAAATGGCATTGTTATTTACTAAGTGCCACTTTAGAGCTTACAATTCGGACAGATGTAGGGGGCAATAAGTCAATTGGCAAAAACACGATCGGAGGAGCCGGCCAAGAATCGCGACGAGATTCTGGTAAACGGTGCAAGAGCGGAAACCGTTTTGCGAGAGTGGGTCTTGTTAAAATTATATTTCAATTGGAGTACGTCGCCGGGGTCGGAGGAGGAGGAGGAGAGTGGGCCGACACTGGCTCGGTCAGATCAGACTGTTGGAACGGTTCCAGGACCGCTTAATGACCGGGCAAAATGCAGAGCCGACCGGCGACTCCCGACTTCGGATGCCGCAGTCCGCTTTGAGCCGGCATCCCATTCATAGCATGAATCACGGATTCCGACATCATCGCAAACCGTAAAATCAACTTAATTAGGAAATATGTCGGATCGGAGCCGGGGGGCTATTGCCGCAGGTATATTATACTGGCGAATTCTTGATTTGATAGACTCTTGATTAGCTCCGGACGTCGTCTTCCACTCGGCAATAAATCCAACAATTAAGTATCGATACGAGATGAGCTGGAATTTTCCAATAAAACATTTTTTTGTTCGATAAGATCGTTAGAACCATGCTTATCGTTGACATTGATCAGTGACATTCAGTCCACTTTTTTATTGACTCTAAATTATCATCATCAGACTGTGGTCCAATCTTACCTACTACTAAAGAATTTTATTCTGTATCTTGCAGATGAACCCATGATTCATTAGTCTGTACATGTGATTCTTCTTATTATTGGTTTAAAATCTGAGCGAGTGCTCAACAGTCTGCATCTTTCGCATGCAGTCGCAGGTTCATTTTATTAGCCCCATTTTCTTAGCGTTTCCCTTATCTTTGTGATGTCCATTTGAAGTCTGTTGAGCGTCTTCCATTCCGCATATGGATCCGCATGTCCCTACTAGTTGCAGTCCAAACTGCACGCATCCAGGTTGTTTCTAGACTTCTAAGAGGTAGTTCATGTCATTAGGTGTTCATTAGGGACATCATATAACTTCATTGCTTTTACTCGACCCTTTCGGTGCGGCGCCCATGACATTCATGGGCACACGAATCGTATCAAGTATGCGTCGTCATGGACATTAATTGTTGCGATTCTTTCGATCTTTAAGAGTGCAATATTAATTGCAAAGAACTTGATGTTTTCGATCATTATTGGTCTAATTCAGTGGTACATTTTATCACGGTATCACGAAACACTTACAATTTCACAAACATATAGATGTTCTGTTTTAGATCTTATCCAAGCGATTTAAAGTTATATAGTCTTCGTCTCTAATAAATAATCACATGATTATATTTTTAAATAATAGTTCAAATTTACTATGGCATCAGCGCAGAGTGTGGGCGCCACGTTCTGCACGTGAGATCTCGTGACGTCGACTGGCCGTCGGTATTTTGGCTGCGATTATCGCGAATAATTCCAAAGAAGTCTAATTTTAAAGTATAATATTAATTTATTTAAAAATGTGTCTGGATTTTTAACAGCGCGCCGCGAATGTGGGCACAAACAGGAAACATCTGTTTCTCTCGCATGTAATTATCGTCCGGATGGAAGTTTTCGGCGGTTCCAAGCTTATCATCGGCATAATTGATCGCGTCCAAAGATGGATTTCGCAAACCTGATTTTATAAAAATTCGCCAAATATAGAACGACGTTTAATGCGGTACACACTTGATTAAAATGAAAGGCCGCGTATGTGCATTTATCATCTGCACAATGCGACTTATTCCACGCATCGCAAATATTTGGCGAGCGTTTTCGCATTTTTTTTTTTTTGGTTGTTTTATTTATATTTTCATTTCTTATTCATGCGGTGTTGCCCCGCGAATGCAACAGCAACGCGAGACAATGTCTGAATGCGAATACAAAACCAGTACATAAATCCAGATGTGGAGAGTCGTAAAGTTATTCGAATGCACTTTAAAATATATGTAAATATCATTTACTTAATGGCTGCGCTCGAATTTTGAATGTATTCGCAGAGTGCATACGAAATTGGCTCATTTCGTAATCATTAATTTTGCAGCGGGTGTGTAAATTGAAATGGAACTTGGCGAATCGATTCGCTTTGTAAACACAGACTGTTGCTTTCTGGCAATTAATGTTATAATTATGCATATGTAATCTACACGTGTACATCGGAATTTTTAAGTGGAATCTGCATAATATAGTAATATCTGCAACGTTACGTCTGGTGGAATGAGCATTTGCTCTATGCGATTAATATGATCTCTTTTCAATTTTATTTTACTGTTTAAAGGTGGTGGGATGTGTATATATATAACTCATAATCATCCCTTGGCAAGTGTCGAGGAAAATTTTCAGAATTTATAGATTTCGCCGGAAGGTTAAACTATCCTAATACTAATTTAGCTCTGTCGCGGTTAACTTACACTATTAAAACAGTTTGTTACCTTCGTGACATTTTTATGTAATCCTTGCACAGCTGTGTGCATTTTTAGCAATTTCAACATCTGTGTCAAGGCATAATTTTCAGGTGAATCATGCGGGGTTTGTGTCAGCGCTTTTTTTCAATCATGAACGAATTTTTATCTCATTATTATTGGCGTAACGTCGTTCTTCTATGCTTTTTTCGTCTTCGGGAATATGAAGAAGACACGAGGGGGCCATTTCTGACAAATACGGAGGCAGAGGCTGTTGTTTTTGATCAAAAAATCACGAGCAAGCAGTGAAGTACAAGCAGGTGCAATAGCCATGAGTTGTTTCGCACAAATTCTTCACGCAAACGGCCAAGAACATCCAGGTAGTACTCCTTATTCATCGTGTGATCCAGTGGTAAGAACTCGTGATACACTGTGCAAATGAAGGCTAAGAAAACAGCTTCATATTCGATAGGACTTGAGCTCTTTCTCGGGCTTGGCTCTTCAGGAAGCTACATTTGGGAAGATTGATCCTTGGCTTCGACCTCATATCCGTACACCATATTCGAGCAGGTCTGGACTGTCGTTGACTTCTTTCAGCAACTCTTCAGTTGAATTTGAAGAGGACTGCTTTTGATTTTGGTCGAAATTCAACGGAAAATACTTTGCTATCACGTCTCATACACAGTTATCAATAATAATTTTCTTCACTTTTACGTTTACGATATTTGTCGTTGACTTTTAATGCCATCTTCAACGTCTGCACATTAGAACCTAAAACAACATTCAGCACTTTATTCCATTTTTTAAGCAAATTCTTTGTTCCATTTTTTCAACAATATTAGGAAAACTCTGAAAATTTGACTTTGCACAACCAGCGAAATTCTTTAGATTTTTTCCACGTATTATTAAAATGTTATAAGGCTTGCAAAAGTTTAATTTTTTTTTATTTAAACATAATTAATATGTAAAGTTTGTCAAGTCTGTAATAAAATCCGGCGCCGAATCCAATATATCCATCAACCGCAAACAAACACATAAAACGTTGCGAAATTTAATTAAATTGTATAATCATAGTGCTTTTATATGATTATGTATATACTGATGTTAAATATCTGTTATTTTTTTATTAAATGCCATATTTCAAAATGACAGATTTGAGTGATTTATATATTTGCAAAGTGAAAAAAGCGAAACAATGACACAATGACACGGATCGATTAGCGTTTTGCACTGTTAATTAACATTGAAGGTATTCAAACAATGGAAATTTTAAATTTTTTCATGAAATATTGAACGATAATTAATATATCGTATAAAGAATCATTCATTGTATGGGAATGGTTGCGAAATATAGATGGATTTGAAAGTCGTGGGAAGAAACTCGAGAACCACCGCACTGAATACGTAATGGACAGTTACAAATTATCTAAAACATATAAGAACGGAGCCAGAATCACATGTTTATTTGTTGTGTGTAATTATCTCGCGTGTGTGTGTCTGGTTTTTTTTTTATTATATATTTTGTATCGCCGGATGCGATTGGGCAATCTCCATTCCGAACCACCTCCGATTGGATTCCCACTCGTTTCGATATCGGAGCCTTTTTTTTTTTTTCAATTTGCCCGGGGTATAACATTTTTAGGCACATGTCGGGGCTTTGTGACCCTTTCTCCTTCGGGACGAAACTTGTACGGGTCATTTGTCACGTGTCCCCAGGGTCATCAAATACCCGGCTCTTGTTTTCGATTGCCCGCTATTTAGGAGCGATCCGTGTCCTCGCTCTATACATATCGCTAATCAATCATAGTATCACCGGTAACCGATCAGGGGTGGAGATGGGAGGCAAATTTCGGACAGGGATCCGTAACAAATGGAGCGAGAGGCAGAGGCGTAGCGGAATTCGATTAAATTTCATGTTTTACACGGTACGATTGATGACTTTTTTTTAGTAACAAATTCTTCAAAAATACTAGCGAAACAATCGATATTTATATGTAAATATCAACTTCATTACAATTTTTTATGATTAGTGATTATTAGAATATTAGATTTAGTGTCCCTGTTTTTATATATATTATTTGAATTGTGAAAGATTTTTTAATTAGACGCATATCACAATGAAGTTGGCAACACATACATAAAAATTAATAAATAAAACACTGCAATGTTGTTCTATGACATATTTGACGCCTGTCCATGCCTGCATCTTAACTCAAAGATATCTAGTTTTGAAATGGTATACAAAAATTAGCATCCACTATAATCAGGATTATATTGGGTGAGATCTAAGGTTGATTTATTTATATTTGGAAAGAGAGTTTCATCCGTCACGGCGGCTCGAAAACAACCGCGTCGTCCGAAGGGGGTTTCTTAGATACCCCAAGCATTTCAAGTCAAGATATTGACGAATTCTTCTTCAATATCCCGACAGTTTTAAAAAAAAAATGGATTATTCTAAGAACCAATGTAGTTATTCATGCTCCATAATTTGTTTACGTTTCACTCGCACTTAGCACACCGTACTGAATGCCAGCTAGAAAAGCATAGCGAACAGAAGCGAATATTATTGTTTTTATTATTTTTTTCGCAATAGCAGACAATAAATGTCGATGTTTATAATATTATTCTTTACACTTTTTTTATACATATAAAAATGTTTGTGATCTTTTCTGAATATTTTCCACAATCCATACAATTCCACTTAACTTTTTGGTCTGATATATAAAAGAAAATTCGTTCGTTTAAAGGGGGCTCTAAGGAACCCCAAGCATTTCATCAGTCAAGATATTGTTGAGTTCTTCATTGTTTTTTTTTTTTAAATTCATTATTCTAAGCAGAAAAAATAATTATTCATGATATGCTTCGATCGATATTTTTAACTAATAAATATGACGCGTAAATGACAAACGCTCTCGGCGATGTACCGGATGCGAGCGAAAAAAAACATCGCATGCGTGGCAGTATAAGCAAATATTGTTTTTATTTTAATAGATTTCATCGGTACGGCTAGTTTATTAAATAATTTAAATCTTTGCATATATTGGATTAAAAATCAAACGAATACCGAGAATCGCTGCTCTTCCTTCTCTGGGGAGGTCTTCTCCCACGATGAAAGGATTGCTATATGTGCATATGTATGCCTATGTATATCTATCTATATAGGTGTGTGTGTGTGGTCACTCGCTACTTGTCACTCGTGACTCGGGACAAACCTCTTCTTACTTGCCTGGACTCAGTCGAGAGGGTAAAATCCGATACCATCATGGTAGAAGATGAACGTCCAATGCCAGCAATGGCCAAGAGGGAAACTTTTTACAAAAAACCGCATACCAAGACGGCTTGGGTCCCCGCGGTGGTATGGACACGAATGGGGAGCCCTCACGTCACGTGTGAGACTCAGGTCTCTTTTCAACTGCCATCGAGAGTTTGGTAAGGCCCATGCTCTCAGCGAGTGAGAGCCTTGTGGCTGGAAAATGATGAGATCAGTAAGTGGGAACAATTCTGAAGCTCTCATCTCGGTCCAGTTACGAATATTGCGGAGATACAACAGCTTCTTTCTTCTCGAATACCGTCTACTTTACACTTTTTTGTACCGTCCGTGGAATCTTCAATATTTTCAGCATTGAGCACTTGAATAGTTAATTTTTTTCATCATCTTGATTTATTTAAAAAATAATGTTTTTTTCTCAATTAAAACAGAACAAAATTTGACGATATGATTCGACTGTCATCAAATAACTTTCACTTAGGATTGTAGTAAAGTCGATTCAATGAATTTTGGCTCGTCGAAATGTTTAGTGCCGTTTATGTTGAAAAGCATGGATTTCACTCGTAACCGTGGGACTCGTGCAATTTGTCGAACGTTGACAGCAATCCGACGGGGACACGGACTTCCTCTCCGTATAAGTACGTGGCCGTCCATCGCGTTCGATGGCTTTGCAGAAAACTGAATGCGTATTTTTAAAATGGCCGCGGTATTTTCGAATGAAAGCGTTTAACGATCTCGCTCTATGGTCGACGGTTCGTTTCGCCTTTTGTGAATTATGAGGCATCCATCGCGGTCGGCCGCGATAATAATGCAGTCACGATCGAGTCACTGCAGCTCGCAAACACTCTATGGGGAATATTACGAGAGCAGTTATTTATAAACGGGATGCAGACACGTACTGTTGTGTGTATCGCTTTATTAGACGCCCCTGACGCAACGCGGCATTAATCTATTTGATTAGCGACGCTCATTTGCGTACACTTCTTGCGAACAACGTCCCGACCGAACAGAATTCGGCGACGTGTGAAAAGCGACGGACGCTTATTGAATATTCATGAGTGACAAATCGTTTTTATTCATTGTCGCAGGTAATGAGCGGTTGAGGTTGCCACGGGGTAATTACTTCATTCTGTCATCATCGGCGTTATTATCTCACCCAGTGCGATTGCGAAACAATCGGCCATTAGCGGCCCGTCGCTCGTGTGTGTAAATTTCAATTTTTTTCGGACCCGATTTAGACGTAAATTCGTATATGGACAGCCTCGGGGGGGCTTCTGCTCCGTTCGATAATTGATGAAAATTAAATTCGGAACGACCGTGCCTAATGTGTGCTTGCAAAATAATGCAATTGTGTCGATGATTTCTTTGGTGCCATTATTTTTACGACGGTGTTTATTACATTCGATTACTAGGACTGACTTTACTCGGTTTTATTGGAAATGAGGATTCCATCTCACGTCGTAAAGATAATCTGCAATCGTTACACCGACAATACGCCAAATACAGACGTCCGTTTTTTTCCGAAAGAAATTCAACCCGCAGGTTGGAGCGAAGTTAGGAAGGCTTTCAATATATCAATCTAATTGTAACAATTCCCAAAAACAGCGATAGCGATTCTGACATGTGAAGTCAGAAGTCTCATCCTGGAATGTAGCGCTCAAGAAGAAAGCCAGTGATCCTAGAAGACGCAGAAGAAGATCTGCCATGACTGCACTGGCCAAAAATTATGAGGAACTGAAGCATTACGTATACTGAAATACATCTTGCATAATGATCTGATTGTATGTAAAGATCTAGACCAGCGTTATTCCAACTGTTATCCAATAGCAACGCTAACTGCTCTAAATTCGCTGTGATCGCGAGCCACAATCAAATAGATGATTGTATAGAGAGACTGATAATAGTTGGATTAACATTCGAACATGGGCGGAATGGAGGAACGGAGAAGACGCGTTGACGATTAAACTCAATAATATGAATGCTCAAAGTATAATTAATTGATCCGATGGGGTATATTTACTATGGAAAAATGAATCATTCTAAGAATAAAAATAGTTATTCATGATATGCTTTATAATTTGGTCGATATTTTGGATTTTTTATTCAAACAGTATGACGCGTAAGCTCCCTCCGTCATTGATTACATATTTATATTTATTCTTTGGACTTTTTTTGACATAAATACAAAAAGTTTGTGACAGGATTTTTATTAAAAGAGTTATTAGAGAGAAAGCTAGGATAAAGATTGATTAAGAATCTGTCGCGAGGTTAAAAAACGGATATTTTGAGAGCAAAAACAGGATATCCGGTTATAAATTGAATTCCTCTTCGCCCTGATAAACGTGAGCAACTTTTCGCCCGAGTCAACGACCAAAGTTTGTTTTGGACAATCTCTGGTTTAGCAATTTGCCCTCGGCTTTCCATACCTACGAAAGTTTTCGCGCGGCGACATGATCGTCAAAATTTATCGCGGATCGCGGGCAGTCGCAGATCCGCGATTTAATTACGTCTTCGGGGATAAGACGCGTCGCAATTATGTTACAAACGGTTTCTCACATTTACGACGTCCTCGGGCAGCGCCCGTCGGGGGCGGTTCGCACACTTCATTTTCATCCAGCCAATCGTACACGGCCGACCAATCGTCGAGGAGATAAAAGAATACCGGTTCGACGGTCGGCTGACGAAGCACAAACGCCGTCGTTCAATTAAAATGTCAGGACGCGCTCGAATCGTCGCGGCGGGATTAATCGCGTCTTCTCGCCGGGAAGACTCCCGATTTTAGAATTTCAATAAACCGATTCGGACGTCGGATCGTCTCGCGTCGTCTCCGTCGTCGGCCAGAGTACCTCCGCTTTTTTCCGCGTTCACTCTAATTGGATTGCGCGGCAAAACCGGTAAATACCGCCGCGGATCCGGGCGCGCTCGCCTCGTTTGTTCTTATGAGATATTTTCTCACTCGGCGCGGTCGATTGACAAGTCAGTTAAGACAAGTCGACGCATTAGGCGGGCCGGAGGAATGACTATCGGACACCAGAAGCGAACGGGTCGGGTTATTTGTAACGGACACCGCTCGGACGAAAGTGTCGGTTATTGCGGTCGTTCTCGCGCAGGGTCGACGGTACCGCGTCGTTCGGCGCGTTTGCTCGAGTGTTTATTATTTATTTTTTTGATCGCTAATTCAAAGATTTTCTTTGGCATAGGATTAGATTCCGACGAAACGATCGCAACGTTTGCTCGCAGGAAACGTCCGTTCGAAACGACCCCGTTTAGTCATCGTTTTCGCGATTTTCTTCGGCCGGAGTTTCTCGTTATTGTTTCGACGTCGTTCGTCGGGCGGATCGCCGCCAAACAATGGGATCCGGCGGCGTTTAGTTTCGTTTTAGTTCGAGCGTTTACCTTTCCGTTCGCGTTTATTGACTTATTATTCCGCATCGTTTTATTCACTTTCGCGGTCTTTCGTCGAAAGTTTTAAAAAGTTTAGTTTGATCCGCAAAACGATTTTTGCGGCGAAAGGGCGGAATTCGTCCAATTTTTATGCGAAGGCGTCGGGAAGAAAATCGACTAGGTCGATTTTCGTCGTCGACGTCGATCGTCGGATCGACTCTTCGGTCGCCGAGTCTTCTAGGACGAGGGACGACGACGCGGGTCGTTCGGCCGTCGAAGGGTCGAAACCGAAAGGAGAAGCGACGACGCGTTCACGGAAAACGGCGTCGAAGCGGCGAGGGCCCTCTCGGCCGGCCGTTCGTCTTTCGCGTTTCGAAGATCGCGCGGCGAGGGAGGAGGCCGTTTCGGCCGCTCCGTCCTCGCGGGGTCGCCCCTCTCGCCGCTTCGGGCCGGGAGATCTCTCTCGGGCTCGTCCCCGGAAGATCCCTCTCGGGCCCGTTCCCGGGAAATGCCTCTCGGGCCCGTCCCCGGGAGATCCCTCTCGGGTCCGTTCGAACTCCGTCGCGGGGTCCTCTCGCCCGGCCGACCGTTTCGCGATGCGCTTCGCGCGGTCCCCGGCGTCGCCGTAGCTCACTGACGCCCGTTTTCTGTTCGCAGGCTAAAATGGTGCATGCGGGCGCCGCACCGGGCCGGGCGGGGCTCCCCTCTGCGCGCTGCCGATGGCTGCCCCAATGAGAGACCCCCCGCTGGACGGCGGCCACCGAGCGAAGGTGGCAGACGCGCGCGCCGCGGCCCGGTCCGATCAGGCCAACAACTTCGAGTATGACGACAACGAGTGGGACCTAGGCATCACCGACCTCATCATCGACCTGGATGCCGACATAGAGAAGACGAGGGAAGCGCCCGGAGGCGGCATGGCGAGCGCCGCCGGCCCCGGCAAGGCCGCCGCCAAGATGGGCGCCGACCACTCGGCCACGCTCGACAAGGGGCTCAAGATGAAGATCAAGCGAACCAAACCCGGCGGCAAGGCGTCCGAGGCCAAGCACGAGATCGTCAAGAGCGGCGAGGCCGACGGGGCCAGCGACGAGGCCGCCGCCGCCCTGCCCGCGGGCGCCGCCGCCGTCGCCGTCGAAAGGGCTCTGGGCGCACCGCGACAGGTCAGACAAGGGTGGCACTCGGCCTCGGCGTCGCCGCGTCGACCGAGCCTTAACGGCAGCTCGTTCGCGCCGCGCCGCCCGCGCCGCCGCTCGACGCCGCGGAGGCGTCGGCCGCGGCGCCGCCGCAGTCCTCTTCGCCTCCCCCGCCGAAGAAAATCAAGATTGAATCTAAGGTAAACTCTCGCCCCGATCCTCCGAAGCCCGAAGAACCGACCCCCCGAAGCCCGACGTCGGCCGGAGGGCGAAACCCCGATCTATCGCTCTTCGAAAGAAAAGCGAAGTTAAACGATCCCTCGAAAATCTATGCACTTTTCTCGTCTAAAAAGAAAGCAATTCGAGCGTTATTCTAACATTATTTATGTCCCGATGTTATGTTTCGCCTCCCTCCTGCTCCCCCCCGCCTGCGGTCTAAACGTCCGACGCGGACCCCTAATGCGAGAACCCTTTTTAGCAGTTCCGTGTTGTCATAGCCTTATACTATTATTAACTTACCTAAATTGTAACCAATGTCGCGGCCTATGAGGAACGATGACGATTTTGTATAACTTTTAGCAAATTCTTCGCGCGCTCATCCTTGATGAAATAGCCTCCATCCTTCGACGGCAATTGGCAACGTATTGCGATGGTATCCCTCTGAACCGGCAGACTAATGTCGCCCGTCCGGCCTGAAGTCCAAGTCTAAAACGACCGTCGTGTTATGTCCGTCGTTGCTTCCGGCCGCCCCGGCTTTTCTTTCCTCCGAGGACAGAGAGACTTTGTATCCTTAAACCTCACCGGGCTCCCCGGAAACTAAACCCTCTGACCGACAGCTATGATCGGCATCTCCCCGTGTAACCGATACAGCTCTTCGTTGCTTCGGACGCGTCATTCCCTCTCGTCGAATATGGCTCCAAATATCCGACTCAGAGTCGTCTCTAAGAAATCCAATTGTCGCTCGTCTCCCTTGTCTGTACTCGTCAAAGTAGAAGTTTCCTTCGTCTTTTCGGAGCACTACAAAAAACGGCATAAGTTTACTAAGTAATCCTGGTGCAAATTAAATCCATTAGCCTTACGGAAGGCAGACTCATCTTTGACCGACAGACCGACATCGCCCGCCTTAACGATAGTCTAAGAAGGCCCCCAGGCTTGGCATTGCTTCCATCCGAACGAGTTTCCTCGTTGCCCCTGCGTTCCTGGGATCTAAAGGAGGGACCGAATTTGTAGGTCCTCGCCTTTGGCTAAGAAGCCAGCCGGGTCTGCCTAACCCGGGATAGTCGCGTCTCTACGCCACTTCCCGAGAGATAACCTAAGAAGTGTTTTTTACCAGGGTTTAAAGGGCTGGAGCTGCGAGCATATTGGCTCGGTGATTCGGGAAGTTACCCTTTTGTAGCCACGGTGCAGGGAACTACTCTATCTTCTGTCTCGTTCAGAAATCGATGCCGAGTTTATCCAGCTTTCGTCAGCTTTATTTAAGATACCTCCATAAAGCCAGAATTTGTTTCGGTGTTTCGCAGTCGCATTTCTGTTCGTTTGCCAGTCCCCAATGGTAAAGCACATCGGATGCGGTTAAGTCGGCACGATGTCGAGTCACCCGACAACGACACAAATTCACATAACGCTGATCCTCGATAATATTTACAAATATGACGAAACTAATGATTTTTGTAAATATTTCTGCTCCGCTTACGATTAACTTCTGCCTTCCGGAGATTGATCTGGCCACGGATTTATTTATGCGAATCGATCCGATAAAGATTAATTCACCGAACAAATCGTCGGTCGGACGAGTGTGCGTACTTGGACGGACACCTGCTCCCGTCCCGTTCTAGTGCGCCGACCAATTAACCAGTTTGCGGAGTGCCAGTGCTTCTTTGGGCGCGGCGCGAAGGTGAGAACGTCATTTTTACGCGTTTTTATTTATTTAATTTATTGTATGCGCTCGCCGTCGGACGATTAACCGTTCAATTTGTTGTGCACACAATAAAACGACGGCCGAGGTGAGAACTATCCGCTCCTCGCAAATTGATCGTATAATAATGTAGAGATTTTGAGCGGAATCGTAAACGTGTCTTGTAAAATTTATACTCCCGAGAGACGGCCGTAAAATCCTACCGAAAGATCCGTATCTGCAGTTTAATTAAATTGCCCGTTTGAATAAATTAACAACATAATTAACCGCGGGTATTCAATATCATGGGAAAGTTCCCCGTTTACCGCGGATCACTCGAACGGGCGTTACTAATTGAGTGGACGCAAAAACGTCCGCCTTCGCCCCGCCATCGCGGATTATAATAATTAACAAATCGCTCGATACATTTGTAATATTGCAATTTGCCATATTATGATCGATTATCGATTTCGCTCGAATATTTAACACTTTCGAATGGCCGAGCGATTCGACGCGGCCGGCGAGCACCTGTCTCGTGTGAATGTATATTCGGAAGCCGCGTTCGTTGTTTCATTGATGAAGAATATCGAATGTACAATAAAAGCCATGAGGAAATTCATTAAATCGGTATATATTTAAATATATAAATAGATCCCCGAGAACATCTGCTATAGTGCCCAAAACACGATCAGAGCAAACATTCGATCCACCTTCTCTGTGTTCGAAAGATTTTATATTAGTTCTGAACACCCGAGACTAGTTTATGAGATAATTAATGTAATCACGCGTTACAAGCCGACGACTTAAATGTGCGTCATTTGTAAAACCGCTGTTAAAACCCGCTCACACATTTATGCGTCATTCAATAAAATATTCTATTTTATAAAAGAATTTATTTCATTAGGGGTTATTAACAGCGTGCGACTACAGAGTATCGAGAATGATTATTGATCGCATAAAAAAGTAAATAAGATGTCGGTTTTCCCGTATAATGTGTTCAAACCGGTCGTACGCCATAAATACGCGCATTACATCGCTCACTCTGAAACGTATTTAACTGAAAAGTCACATTATTAAATTATATTATATTCCGTATCCAAATATGATTTTATCGCCTCACAAAACCGGTAACCGGTTATTGTATCGCTTAAAAACTGGTTTTTAATACCACAGTAAAAACTTGCCGGTACTCTATCGGTATATGGATGCGTCGGGATATTATTACCCCCGTGTCGGTGGTGCAAATCCGCTTTGTTCGCGAATCAGATGTTATTTATGATATCGATGTTTTTGTTTCGGAAGGGTAGAAAAATTACGGCGAAACCCCGCGCGTATCAATAGTGACGTCGCTTTCGGCAAAACGCCGGTTTATTAAAGGGAGATGAAATTTCCCATTTCGCTTCATTGTGAAGTCATTTCACCGCGTTTTCGTGTGCTCCCATTTTTTCCCCCGCGCCGTGTCTCCCTCTCTCGCCCACCCTCGGACCGAGCTGAAATAATTCATTCGTACGAGAGCGTTTCAGCAAACGGAGGGGGTTGCGACCCCATCACTGTCAGAGGACAAGGTGGGATATAGACGAGGCGGCAGTCGGCTCCCCCCCTCTTTTCTTTTAAGGGGAGTTCCTTTTTAATCTCGGCAGCGAGCTCTTTATTCCCTTTCATCCCGAGTTTTCGTCGTTAAATTTGTCAGCTGAAAGTGTGTGTATATTGTGCGTATTTATAAAATATTGTCTGGGGACAAAGGCTTTACACTTACATCCGACGAAAATTAATGGCCTCTCTTTGGCCCGGCGAAGAAGTGGCCGTTCTGCCATAATTTTCGTGGAATTGCAGAAAATATTTGATAAGCTCATTATGTCGGTGATTTTCTACGCGGTGTGCGTATACGGTCGTCATGACCGCATGCCGGTCGGTTCATCATGGAGTAATATGTCCTTATTAAGAGAGATTTATTATCCTTTGTCCGGCGGTGCGATACCTGTCTGCATAATGCGGCCGACACATGGTCGAATGAAATGCACCATATGTCATGAGTTTTCCGCTGGCTAATGCGGCGCGGAAAATCGTCACGTCACCTTTAAAAATCGTATAATATAATATGGGCGATTGGGCACGCGCCCAAGGCGCGATACATTTGCGGATAATAGACGTGAAAATTAAAATTTGCAACACGTCATTTGTATCAACGCTCGTTTCTTTGTCTCTGTCGCGCGATCAATCTTGGGTCGCCGTTTTTTTTTTGCTCATCTCCCGCTCCCGAATCGTGTGGAGCTTTTTTTTGCAACTTTTTCGTGTAATTTATGAGACTGTATAAATCCAATCTCATTGATATCGGCAGTTTGTTTTTTTTCCACTTTTTCCCCGCGAATAACAGCGTTCAGAGCAATCAAAGAGCGACCGCCATCGCGGGAAGCGATATATGTATGTTTTTTTCCACGCGTTTTATTCCCACTTTTTTTGTGTGGATTTTTTTTTCTGCCATTTCCACCTTTTAACCGATGGGGGGTGGTTTCGGCGGAGAAGGAAGCGTCTCCTCAAAATTGCTCCGATTCGTTCTATGAAATTTTATATAATTGAAAAGGGAAACTTGCTCTCTTACATTTTAAGATTTATTGCCATCGCATTTAGCGAGAATTACCGTCCATTATGTACAAGCATTATTAAAAAAAATACTCATGAAAGGTCAAACCAATAAATAACGACGTGAATTTAGAATACGCGTACTAATTGAGCACGAGCGATTTATCTAAAAATTTAATACACCATTGTGAGAGGATGCCGATGATCGATGTGTATACGTAATAGAAATATTGTCTTTTCAATATCGCATACTCATCCATAACGTTTCCCCTTGGCGATGTTATTTGTTGCCGTAGCTTCTTCAAGTATCCAGTCTATTTATATATAGAAAAAAAGTGGTGTATAAAGCATCTGTAACACACCGGTTCTATATCTCTCTCGACCTCCTCGTTCGTTCTTTTTATCTCGTCTTCTTCTTTTTCTGCCCATTGAAATATAGCGACGCGCAAGCAAGATGGAATTTATTAAACCCGGTTTTATTTTCAATCTTCTTTCTTCTCTCTCTCCATTGGAAATTATTTCGTTTTTTTTCTCCGGCATATTATTCCTCAGCTATAAACGTTGACAATATGTCTTCACATTAACTGGTACGTGTTTGACTGACAAGTGTTCTTTTTGCTTGTCGCCGGCTTTTTCTTGTTTTATTCATTGCGAAGTTTGTAATTTAATTATGGAAATTGAGTTTTATCGCCGTCGCCACTTTGTCAGCAGCAATTTTCTTTGTTGATCTTGAATCGCCATAATCGATTATTATTATTGTTCTCCACTATGGGAAACGACCGTCATTGGCTATCACACGGAATGGTTAACATCGCAAGATTTAGTTATTATTGCTCGGTAAACGGGGTCGAGTTAGCTTCTAATCTTATTATACGCCATCGCTCACCGCGGCCATAGTTAAGACAAACACGGTATGTATACGGCATGGAAGCCGTCTAATCCAATTTAATCCGAGATCCGAGCAATCTCCAGCGAGATAGATACATCTGGGGTCGAATTTGCGACCGTGTTTGATTGACGGTGAAAGCGATAATGGATTCTGTGCAAACGCCTCCTCCTTGCGATTCCCGTCGTGCAGATTAATTGGGCGAATGTAGTCGTCGGACAATGCGACTCGTCCCTGAACTTTGTTTCGAACTTTGAACCGCGTTTCGGCGCTCGAATTGAATAGATCGCGTGTAATTGGTGTCTGCAAATAGTTGTCGACATCACAATGAGTCTGGAAATTGCGCTATCGCGACTTGCCGAGTTCGGATCGAAAAGTTGCGCTGCACTTCTTCGATGTTTCTTCGACGATTCACTGTGAAGATGAAAGTTTCGCGAGACGAAATCACGAAGCGTACATTCAGATGAAGAGGTGCTTTGAAACTTATCCTGCCAACGCGAATAAACTTCATTTTTCATTCAATATAATTAAAATACAATGTGTAATGAATTCATCAACAAACATTGAGAAAATGTACATAAAAACATTTTTCATTTAACATGATATTGATTTTTTATGCTTTTCATTGAATAATTTATTTATATTAAATTTAGTCTTTTTTACATTAACCATTTGAAAGAAAATTGTATCATAATTTTCTTCTAGTACGAAATTAATATTATTATAATAAGAATATAAAAAGGAGCGACTGAGATTATTTACAAATATTTCTCTTAAAATTATTTCTTCAGTTGAATACAGTTGAAAATCCGAAGAGCTTTTACGGCTAATCTCTTTATTTTATTTCAGATAAAAGCATGCCAATGGCGAATCTCTGATGTTCTCCAATTATTCACTAGTTTCATCTTACTTGAATAAATCGATTAATATAATCATTACAACTTTAATTTGAAATTCAACCTAGTATACACAAGTCGCGTCGATGTATATACTTTAGGAAGCTTGGGGACCCTTAGGTCCCCCGTTCGTTTCTTTACACCGGGATGTAAATGTTAAGTTTCAAACCTATATCTTTGTTTGAGTAGCGTGAAAAGTAATTTTCACGTATTGTGTATATTTCTGCATTACTTGGTTATTTCTTCTTAGCGTTTTTTTCTGTATCCATTGCTGAATGTTGTCATCTCATAATTTCACCATGTTTTACTGTTTTCGACTTTTCAGATTCAAAATAGGACTGCATTATCAATAATGTAGATCCAACGTCTTATTTCCCTTTTGGTGCTTCCCGAATTTAAGAAGATGATTTCTTCGTAGCGTTTCTTTAAATCGCTGCTTTTTACAAAATTTCTTGTCAACCGAAGAGCATTGACCTTTATTTGGCCCGGAAATGTATTATAGATTTACGAAATATCTAAATTGAACTTTAAAATATTAGATTTTGTAGAAAACAGCGATTTACAGGAAACGTTATAGGAGGGTTGACTGTATAATGGTTTTAATACTACAGTCAAACCTTCTATAGCGCCAAAATATAAACCCGTTCTATAATGATAGGTATCCATACAATATTACATAATTGTGTTTTGTAAATCGTACGAAATCAATACAAAAAACATATTTTAAATGAATTGGTATATTTTTAGTTTGCTCAAGCGCGTGCTTTATATTTTGTTGGCCAAGCAAAGAGAATTGAGCTTTGTTTCACACAATCTGTAATTGAACCTTGAAAATTTGCCGTTTTGTAGAAAACGGAGATCTAGAAGGAAACGCTATAGGAGGATATGTCGCACACACTCTATAGCAGGGTTGATTGTATGTGGCTTTGATTTTTGTGCGAATTTCTTACACACGGTCGCCGACTGATCCTCAAGATCATAAATTATTATTGTTGTATAATCTGCAATTAAAGATTTTCTTGTTCAATCCGTCTTTAGAGCTCTTGATATTGAAATCAGTTTTAATTCCTTGTTTTCCGATTTATAACAGGGTAATCAAGGGATGAGTGCAATTTCGTGCCATAAAATAAACGGGTGTTCATATGTACGGGATCCAATCGCGCCATAAAATGAGAGATGGAGAAAATAAATCAGCATTATTTAATGGCATCTTTATAAAATATCCATTGGCCATTAAATGGGTACGGCGACCGAAGAGGCAAACGTCGCCGGATCGGATTCGCTATCTCGATAAATGACGGAGCGGCCGCATTTTTTTCGCTCTATTCCATTTTTGCGCTTTCCTTTGTATCACGCGAAAACAATGGCGAGGCATTGTGGCTTACGGCGTTGTGGGCTCGCCGCCGACAATAGCCGGAATCCGGTCGAAATCGATACCGGTCGGCGGGAGCGTGCTCCTCCCCCGTCCCTCCGATCCCCCGACCCGGATCTTCCGTCATTCTTTCGTCACGGAGGTAGGATTTTGGGGATTTTGGGATTCGGGGCACAGGTGAGTGCCATCCAGAGTGTGATTTAATTTTCGAACCAATTTAAATATATATATATATAATATAAAAAGCAGCGTTTCATTGATCAAAGGATTAATTCGAGATGATTTATTCAATGAAATGCATATTTACATTCATTAATGCGTGTTTTAAACTCTAGAGTTGGTTTATTGGCGCGTAAAATTGGTAGGAACCGGTCCCATTGTGTCGCTACAACCGCAACCGTACACCGCACACGCTGTAACGATGACCCCTCCGTATTGACAAATGGCGTCTAATTAAACGTAGGCGCTATTCCAATCTACCACGAGAGCGAATTGACCGAGGGCATTTCATAACTCATTAGCATTCGTTAGCACATCAAAGTGTCCGACGGCGAGTTATCGCGTATCCGGTCTAGCGGTGGATGTCGCGCGATCTGGCCACTTGACTGCTTGACCCACAAAGTGTATCGTGTGAATTGCTCCTCGTGACGTCAACGGTGCCCGAAGAATGGACAATGATCGCTTTCGATGCCACCGAATCGCGCCCCTGTGGATGCATTTGGCTCGCCACAATGGTTAACCGACGGTGCCGATATGGAGCCGGTTGTAGAGACAAGTTTGCAAGTTTGTACCCGGTTACGGCTCACTTTGTTACCAGAATTGGCTCTCCACTCCGGTGCCCCGTATCGATTCGAACCGGCGGCGTTGTGCAGTTATCCGTGCACACGTGATTTACCAACAGAGCTTGCACAGCCATCAATCAGTCTCTTGTGGCAATTAATCGGTTTATCGGCTGATTTATTGTCCAATCTGGGATGTGTGTCCATTTTTTATTCGACGTGTGACAACGCGAACGCGTGTCAAACGAGCTAAATTGAAGGTCGATTGCACGTATAATATCAATATGTTTGCCTCGGCACTCCGTAAAACGCTATCTGAGAGCGTTGATCGTAATTGCGGCGGTCGCTCGTGCGCAAATGTACATGCACACGATGCCGCGACACAAAGCGACTATCGAATACATACAGAATTTACTTTCTAAGTCATAAAAATTAATTAACACTGTGCAATTTGCTATGATGCGTTCCTCGCTAGTAATATAAAAGAACGATATATCGCATTAAAAGGGTTAAACATGTCGTCATGTACACCATTATAAACAATTATATTATACCCAAAAGTAATGTCGTTTTTTTTTCAATGAAATTCAAAACGATTTTTCGTATATTTTATTTAATTTTTCTTATACAAAATAATTCCCTATTTTATCTATAACCTTCTGCCACATTTCGTTCAAATCATCCATGCCCTTCTTGTAAAACTCTGCGCGTTTTGACTGAAAATAGTCTGAAAGGGCTGTATTCACCTCTTCTATTGAATTTTGATCTCTTAAAAAATGTTCCATAGAACGAAATAAGTAACAATCAGAATGCGAATATAGAGGATGCAACAGGGTGGCCCATCCAAGATCCTTAATTTTTTCACACGTCAATTTCGCAACATGATGTCGCGCGTGAATGCGCATGGGACCCAAACACCTTCTTTTTGAATCTTTCCCAACTTCTTTAGGACCCTCTGAGTACTGGACCAGGATGTACCGATCTTTTCCGATTATTTTACAATGGTCAGCATCGGGTCGTGTTCGATTGCAGAATTCACGGCTGATTCATCCGCTTTCGAGGCTCGTTTTCCAAACACAAATCACCAGATTAAAATTTTTTGAACCATCGTCGGCATTTCCTGACATCCAATATGTCACCGCAAATCTCGCAAATATCCTTCGTAACCTTTCTTTTTCAAATGATATTGAAAAAGTATACAGTTCCGCAGATGTTAATCCGACAGACACGTCTCTGCCATTGTCGTCAGAGGGATAAAGAAACCGTTTTTTGCTTTTTTAAAATTTGGGTTACTCCACATTTTGCAAACTTTCTCGATACTTATAAGCAATAATATTTTGTAAACTTTAGTTGCGTCCCATTGAAATCGGCGCATAAACTTATTGCGTCTTTGGGCCATTACAGTTATGGCCTTCGGAGTGGAAAGGGTTAAGGTGTCAAAACCGATCGTTAGCGATATATCGTTGTTTAGCATTCAAGAGGTTAAATATGTTAAATATTAACTCGAGAATAATATGCTTTAGTCATAAATGGTGAAGTGTCATGTGGTCAAGGCTTAGATTTGACATTACTTCTATAGATCTCTAGCATTGCAATAGCCATTAAACTATTACTAGACTTTGTATACAAATATATAGACTTTTGGAGAGGCAAAAGAATTCGTAAGAAATACTGCAAATCGAAAGTAGAACCTGGTTTTTTGTTGTAATTGTCTGAAGATCTACAGATTAAATTAAAAACTAACAAATATCATCATCATTCCACCAGCCAATTCGCTGAGTGTATGGACCTTAGCAGACTCTCGAATGGTAGTCGAGTCCAAAGGAACTTAAATCTCACATATGACACGAAGGCACTTCTTTTGGGTCCATACAGTGGGGACCCAAGTCGTCTTAGTATGCGGTTTTTGGTTGAGTTTTCTCTTCGACGTTTATCTTCTACCACTGATGGAATCGGATATTCCCTACCGATCCAGGCAAGTAGGAGGGAGTTCGCCTCAGTATTCCTCCACATCTTCTCTAGGCGTTACCTGCTTATAAATAAAATATTAATAATAAAACAACAAGGCCAATTTGGGATAAAATTTTCTCAACATCAAGTCAATTCGCAAAAAAATGAATTTACAAGCTATTTATGTTTAATTTGTTATAAATTATTATTATATGAACATCATAACACTTCATATTATATTTGTAGAATATTTATAGATGAAATAAACGCTGTTATTGGATGTAAACACCGGATGCTAGTTAATTCCGATTTTCTCTATGATTATCACTCCATCTATTAACCACTGAATTGCATTACGCTGGCGTTTAAGTGGTTAATAAATTAATATTATTTTAAAAGCAACATCAAAGTTGTTTTATTGCCAAAAAGCTGTATAATTTTTTGAGCCGTGTGTGGGGCAGTCCCTCCTATAGTGCTTCCTACTAGATTGCCGTTTTCTACAAAATGCGAAGTATAACAAGCTAAAAATATAACAAGATCATTTAATATGTTTGATGTATTGATTTCGTTTAATTTATTTATTACAATTAAAAAACCCAAAATGATGTACAGTGGAACCCCCAATTACACTACCCCGAATTACGCGCTGAGTTGAAATAATTCGCCGCAAATCCCCCAATTGCGCGGTCGCATTCACATACAGTCAAACGTTGGTTAGCGTCTATTCAACACGTGCCAGGCTATACGCACACAGCCGGGTGGCTTCACTCCCCCAATTACACGACTTCAAATAATACGGTCCCGATTTTAGTGTTAGTGGGGGTTTAACTGTATTCTATTAGGCGGGTTTCTATAGCGTGGTCCCCGTTAGCTGTATTTAGAGCTAAATATTATAATAAACAGGTAGTAATTATTTTATCGTGCAAATATAATACCGTGTAAATTGATTGATGGATTTATTGTATTTAATACGACACTATATATTACAATTAGATAATTAAATATGTCGGATTAACGCCTATGATGATTCATAGTATTCCATAATCCGAAACGTCATGAAACGTAATGCTCATATTAATTATATTATTGATACATGTTTAGCTTGTTCCGTGCGGAAATTATTTGCTATAAAATATTTAAAAAATGCAGAGATATGTCCTTTCTTCCATCGAGTCAGAAGCTCAGATTAGAGTATCCGTTATGCCAAGAATTTATTACGTATGCTTTTTTTTGTGACAGTCGTGTTATGGAGCAGGTGATCAAATAGTTGTCATCAATTATAACGACATTTTTTCTTGCATACCATTCGGGCGCTCAGAATCCTCCATTACTGCCATAATAAATAATAATATATTATGAGAGATAACGATCATAAAAATTCATCCACAAACTCCGCGTCGTACATTACGACGTATCATCTTCGCCACACGGCGTACGTTCGCCTCCACGATTCTTGTGTATCATCAATATGTTTTTTTTTTCATCATCACCATCCATGTTTGAATTCCGCTTAATTGCGATAGACACTGCGGCGCTGTAGTGGATGTTACCATACTGAATGACGTTAGATGGTGATAATAAATAATAATATAAAAAAAAATACGGCAAGATGTGCCATTACATATTTATGAGCCGTGAAGAGGAGACTTGTGATAAAAAATTAAACTCATAAAGCATATACTTACCGTCTCCTTTTCTTTCTGGTTGGCGTTTGTTAATGAGTCGCGTTTATATTCAATTCGTAGCAAGTTTTTATGTTTTTTTTGCTTCTGCTCAAACAATTTACATTTGCGAATGAGCGAGAGCTCACGAACCTCGGCGATGATTATCAGAGAGGAGTCCGTGGAACGCGTCGGCATTCTTGCTCCTCCTAATAAAGGCAGCCGCGTGAAACTCGGAGGTATTTATTGTTCTGCTCTTGCTGTTGGAACCATTAGAAGCATTAAGGCGAGCAAAGTCCTTGTGCTCGCTTTTTATCGCTAATGCTTTTTTTTCGTGGGGTTCTGATGACCGTTTTTGCATGCAGCTAGTTTTTTTCTTTTATTCTTCTGCATTATTATCGTTATTTAAAAATGTACACGACACCTCCTTCTGATTAAACAAGTGTATCGGTGAAACATGATGCGTGGCGTATCGCATCTCAACAGGTTTCAGCAACGATACACTGAATATGTACGAGATCATTCGTCCGATAGATTCGCAATGAAGACGTATCGCGTTACGATTTTTTAATGACGATGATTTACAAGCGATTTTTACCTTCACATTTGACTACCCAATAAAAAGTAATGTGTAAAAAATGGTTCCTAAATCGTCTTATTGACCAGTCTTCAAATTATATACTCTTCGTGTCCAGAACAAGATTAACCAGTCTTTGTTTGCTAATTATTTCGCGTCAGTTGAACGTGCAATTAAGATTTGATTGCTTCTAATGACTAAATCTCTATTTTTAATGTCTTCATTTATCGCGATTAATTTTGTTGTAAATTTTTTGCGTTCGCGATCACAATGTCTCGGTGAAATATTTCGTTGATTAGATACGATTCGTGGGGTAGATAACGTTTTGAATGTGCCATAAAAAATGATAATGAATACATCGGTTATGTCACGTTATGTTGAATTTCTCATATATTTTGTTGTTGTTGTCTGAACACATTTCGTTTCATGCGAAGCGTTTTGACATGGCGTGTTTGTTCAATGGCTGAAACACAAATTTGCTGATTGACATATGCTATTTTTTCTGCTCGAAGAAATGCATGCGGTAACGATTGTGCGATGCAAAAGCGAAACGTGTCAGATTCTAATAGATAGCTTCGATTAAAAGAAATATTAATTAAAAAAGATTAATCGTCAAATCTATTTATTGACGTGTTAATGGACAGACAACGAGTCGTTTTATCAATTGAATTTTATGCATTTTTTTGCCGTTGTTTTGCAATCTCTTAATCGCTACATCTTGATGATTGCAACATTTTAATTACAGAATAAATACCGTTGATGGTAATCTGAGATCAGAAAAAAAGTCAACTTTTTATACCCGTGTATGAAAATATATATATATTCTCTTTTATCACTTTTTTTTTAACTCTGACTGCCGAACAACGATAAATCGTTCTTTTTTATACCGTTAAATGCTTACACACATTAAAAATATGAATAATTTAATTTTGTATATTTTTAATGTTCAAATAATTACTACATCATATTAATGCTTTAAGTGCTGCAGCATTTTTCATTAATATGAAAAAAATCAACGATATATCGTTGTTCAGCGTATCCTTGATTAAAAGACGCAATTTTTAAGAATGCTAAATAATTACGATCAGTAATTTTGTCAGTCTTTCAACATCTGTAATCACTGATTATATTATAATTTAGATCTTTATTATATTACATTTAGTTTTGATTCATTTTTGTCTGAATATTCTTTTCTTTTAAGACTCTTATTATTATTTCCTTATAAAAAATAATGATATTTGACACAAAACAGGATATTTTCCTTAGTTTAGAGTTTTTCAAAATTTTTACACAGTTTATTTTAATACAATTAAGGAATCTAAAATAATTTATATGATCATTAAATAAAACAATGACTGAAAAGTTGACTAAATCTGTTTATCAAATGACATTACTCGTTGAATGTAAATAATGATGAATTTAAAAAAACACTGCTTACTCTCACATTAAAATTTGAAAAATTAGTGCCTCAGACGTTTCTTACGCTTATCAGCTATCGACTGATGCAATTTTAATCTATATTAATTGATGGGTATTGCAGTGATGATTAAACAAACAAAATGTTCCAATATTGGAACATAACTGTGTCTTGTATGCGAATAAATCTACCGAGTATACAAAGCTTCCAACACTTGTCGCTAGTGTGTGATTTGTATTGACAGTTGTCACACCGATGTGACCATATCCAATAAAGGGTTAAATCCTGTCCAGGGATTATTTATTTTATTACAATTTACTGAACAAATCAAATGAAACTGATTGTTTTATCAAAAATCGTACTATTCAATGTAATATCTGAAAAAGTCTTTGTATTATATTACTACCAATGATATTATCTAACTTCACAATCTAGAACAGCGTTCATCAACCTGTGGTCGGTCTGCACGAATCTGCACAGTTCTTAACCACCAAGACAGCTTTCTTCCATATTATCCATCCAATTCAAATAAATTTTGTGATCAAATTTTATTTCATACAGGTTAAAATCGTGTAAATTAAATATATGTATTGTATATGTCTGATATATCAGCAAAAATAGATTATTGAACGTATTTTTATGTCAAATTTATGTAAAATCGTCCACGTATGATATGATGGAATATATAGGAAAACTGTGCATTGCTTGTTGATATTTTTTTTTATTAAAACAGACAATCGCCCGTCCGTATTCGTCGTCGTTTTGCACATACACCATTTGTTTCTTTTTGCAAACGTTTCGCAAAAGTTGGAAAAGCACCCCGCAGACAGCAGTAATGGTTCGAGAGTCCCCCTGCGACGGCGATAAGGTGGTGGGATCAGCCGCATATATGTGTTTGCCTTTGCGATTTACCGAAACCCTAGACGTATAAACCTATAAACCCGCCAGATATACCGAATATTGAGATTTCTTTTCAGTCGCATACGACCGAGACGTCGTGCACGTGTAACGTCGTTCAATGCACGAGTGCACCATTGTGCAACGGTTGTTGTTTTTTTTCTTCTTCTTTCATTGACGTATCGGAAAATGAAATATTTACACTGCCAAGTCCGTTCGTTTGATTGTTGACGGATAATTGATTCGTTAATTATCCCATCAACGAAACGATTGTTCGTTTATTGCTTCAATGAAACGATGCAATCCATTGTCGCCGTAATGATGATGACGTTGTGCAACCTTCATTAAACACACGGCTGTGTAATAGTATAAAAATATATTTATTTTTTGTGAATCGTGAGAGGCATGCCAATCTCGAGTTTGTTTGCCCTATTCGTCTCGTCATATCAAAATAAGCCAACCACAGTCTGTATTAGAGGAGCCGTGTCATTGTTCTCCCTCTCGCTCCCCTAGCGCCCTCAAAGGAAACCCATCCCCCATCTTAACCACCTTCCTGATACCACTTTGTTTTCGCGAAAACTCTCGACCGTGCCCGCCATTGAATTCTCCGCCATTTCTTCCATATGCGGTTATGAGTAAAGCTCTTTTTGATAGATTGTGAGCCGGGGAGGAAAGAAGGAGACGCCCTGCTTCTTTGTGCCGCCGCCATCCGCCTCACACCACCCCCACCGTCCATGTTAAACTACGTGTATATAGCTCGGTTATGCTTTACGAGTTTGAGTAATTCTCTTAAAAACTTACCCTCGCATTTTGCGGTGTAGCCACTTGCCGGAATGTTTGCGAAACTCACCGTCCGTAATGTACTCTGAACATCTTCACATTATAAACATGCCAGATTGTTCTCCAACATTGTGTGGCGATATGTTCTTTTTTTTAAATCGAGGGTATCGACCCTGCTTTAAATTACTTCGCGGAAGTTAACAAACACCCTATACTGCAGGGGTGGTTTCGTGAATTTATGTAATATTCACGTCTCCGCTTTTCCTCACCTTCCTGTCGCCCAGACTTCGAAGCCGTACACATTAATATGCATGTAATATTATATATGAGATTATTGAAACGAATCTTTGTCGATTTATTATAAAAATCCTGGTCATAATAACTTTCAAGTTGGATTAACCACTTAAATGCCAACGTCTCACTGATGAGTCGTATTTATACTGTGTTAGAAGTGGTTAATTATTATTTATATTTGCCATTACATCTATTTTATGGTACCTTTCCAGTTACAAAAATAGTCCATAAATGGATAAAAAAAATATAATACCGAGAAATTACTCGTTAGTATAAAAACTATCAATATTTTGTATTTCGCCATTCAAAGGGTTACTAAAGATATTCTCTCGACGTCTTTTTAATTTTCTACATACGATATGGGGCGCGCCGTCCATATGGCCAGGTTGTGCGGCGCACACAGGCGCCAGAAGATTAGGGAGCGACATGAGGGGATTTTTTTTAGTATTAAATATTAATTCATTAAAATTACTTTGAATCGAAAAATATTCGACTAAAGTTTGCTAATTCTTTTTCACATTTTTTTATTGTAAAGGGAACCCAATTAAAATTCTGCACACAGGCGCCGGGCGCTGTCACACAATGGAGGATATTGAAATGGTTTTTCTATACTTTTCTTATACGAAACAATTTTATATACATTTTTTTGAATGTAGAAAATGCGGATTTATGGGCTGGATTAAAGGAGTCGTGGTTGGTGCTAGATATTTAATTCGAATAAAGCTGTATATCTTAATTCTTTCACACCGAGAGGATGAGAGAATTGCCCGAAAAAAAACAGGACATTCACAGTCAGAAAATTATTGATTTATGAATTTATAAATAGGCTTTCACACTTAAAGCAATATTTCATGGATTTACTCCATGAACTCCTGTCTTGGATCCCAAACTTTACTGTTAGCCCTCGGCATCGAATTTATGTAACTTTTTATAACATTATTCTTCATAAAAACTTCGGGTTTTCGTGTGTGTTAAACCAGTAATGGTTTGATTTTGCAGTTTTCCGTTGATTTGACTCGACGTCTATTAAAAATTAAAAACAAAATAATTATAAAATAGAGGTATACAGAATCATTTTGATGTTAATCTGTATAATTCGTCTTGATTTAAGTTTAGTATGAGAATGTAGATTCACTCCAATAAATTGTAAGAGGAAGAATGCATTTTTCTGGCATGTTGCCAAAGACGTGGGCATTCTAATGCACTTATCCATATCTAAATCGGTTCTTCTATCTTATCAAACGCTGACTTTAAATATCATCCACTAAGAGCTCATTCAATTCTATCTGTAGATCTTGTGTGACATTATGATATTAATTAGACGAGTTTAATGAATGTGTAAATATTATCAGCGAATTTTTCTTAGTTTTTCCGTGTACCGATGACAGATGATTGAATAAATAATTGAGTTTGACACACAATTTTTAATGCTGGAATTTGGGATGTCTACGTCGAGCTAATTCTCATTGAACCGTGCCACGACCGGTGTTGAATAGGTCTTTACCAAACACAAACAAAACGGGGCGGCCATTGAAATTGCGCGCTGTACATTTTAAAGACTCGAAATGAGGTTTTTCATCCTGTTTCACGTAACGCTGGTTGCCATTGATAAATAACACTAAAAGTGGTACAAAGTAAGCGCTGCATCCGAGCACACACCCCTCCTCGCAGACGGTTGTTTTATCCCCCATCGTATTATTTTTATATCTTTGTACAGGGCGAGTTTACTGCACCGCTCTTCCGCTACAAAGTAATAAATTGCCGGCGAGATTCGCCGCGGCGTTTATTTGAATAACCGGCGGATTAATTTGCGGATTTTTGGCCCGTCTGGCAAATTCGGGCAATTGAAACGTGGATGCGATTTGTGCCATTCGCATGTCTGAGTGCCTCGGCACTAATAACTTTGACGGCAAACTTGCTCCTTGGTAGAGATAACCGAGAGGAAAGACGCGCACGTCTGGCTACATCCCCCCCTCGCTCCCTATCTCTCGGTGCATCGGGGGCGCATTCTGCACTCCGGTAGTTAACAACGTAGAAAATCGTATCAGAGTATCGCTACTTGCAGCGCGGTGGCGAATTGAATCTCGAAACTTTGGCACACAGTGTTTATAACGAAACTAGAATCATTCAATAAATAATTAATGCATCGATTGAACAAAATATTAAACTTATGAAGTACTGAAAGCCACTGCAGAGTACGTTCACTTCAGTTAACAGGTGGGCGTGTAGAATGCTAAGAAGCACAAATATAGATCCAGATCTATTATGTCCTAAGCCGGAAGACATCGCCTGGGAATGGATCGCCGGCAAGTAGACAAAGGTCCTGGTTGTGTGCCTGGTGATGATCAAACATTTGCTCTTTCCAATGACAGTAAAATATATTCCCAGAAGCAGTCAAAGCGTCATAACACTTTATTCATCAAAAGAACGATGACTTTGTTCAATCTGGAGGATACTGAAGTCAAAACAATTAATATAATAACTACATTCATCTCTCGCTTAACACGGTTTCAGTTTTAAATCTTGCTTTGTAGACGTTAGACTTTGTAGAAATTATTAATATCGTACGTTCAATAGGAAGGGGAGGGATTGCAGGATTTAGCTATCAATCATCAACAGGAGTTAAATGAAGAAGAATTAATTGATATGACCCCAAGAGTTCCTCCTGAAATCAGAAGCGATACCGAAAGCGACACTGAAAGTTCTGGTCCAAATTAAACGATTACTGCTAAAACAATAAAACATGGCTGTAAAATGGCAAGAAATAGAAATGCATTTCCTAAATAATGAGACACGTGATAATAACGAGCCTTTTAAAATCCTCAAACCCGAATATCGCGCAGATATGAGGAGATTTCCATAAGAATATCAAAAGATGAACAATCACGGATTACCGATTTTTTTTAACTACGAACATAACAGAAAATGTCGTTGTGATGATGACATTCAGCCAATAAAAAGAAGGAAAATCCCCATATTAATATCTTCTAGTGATAGTGACATTGAATAATATCATTTATTTATGTTAGTCTCGCTTAAGTGATCACGGACGGTGATCTAGCAGAACCTATCTTCCGTGTTAAGCGAGGGATGGGTGTATTTGTAGATGCAAATCAATGTCAAATTTGAAAATAGGATGGAGACTAATCTGTTTAGATACTTTTCGAAGCATAATCTACAAAAATACGCTCTTGCAAGTGCTGTCGATGTTTCAGTAATAAGATAATCACATTTCTGCATTTAAATAAGTGCATAATAAACCCTCCTATAACGCTTCTTGCTATACAGCGCTTTTCTATAAAAAGTTCGATAGTCTCTCCTATAACGTAAATTTTCAAGATCAAATTTCATATTTCAACTTGGTCCCGATTTTTTCATTATAGGAGGGCTGACTCTAAATGAATAGATGTTGATTGATCTTCCATGTTCGATCCTGTGGTATGTATCCTGTAGTACAATTCAATTCATATTTTTAAAATATTATTGCATCTAAAGAACGTATCATGTGTTGGAAAAGCTAAAAAACGGAAATCGTTTAAAAAGACGAAAATAAGAAATTAGAAAGGGGCGAGGATGTATAGAAAGATCTTTGACGATTGGTTCACAACTCAATGTGTTTCAGAAGTGTGAGTTTTGTTTAGCAAGTGGTTGCCACTGAAATCATTGTTGTTATTAGACAATGGTTCTTCTTATCCAAATGAAAACATATTAAAAACAGCCAACGATCGTATGCTTGCCAAATTTTACATTAGATGTCACCTTTAATTCAACCCATGGATCAAGAGGTTATTTCTGTAATGAATAACACCGCATTAGCCTTCTTAAAACCCTTTCTAACGAAGATGATGTCTCGATTACATTTTGGAATACGATATCCCCTGAAAATAAGCTATTTAATGTTTATTTTGGGGAAAAACACGGTGTCTTTCATATTTATGTGGATCGATACGCGCGATATTTTACAGAACGTTACTCTCACATATATCTTTACAAATCAGATTTTTTTTTAGTCGAAATCCCCGCCTGCCGAAGGGGAGATATAGATGCAGCGAATAAGGCATCCGGAACCCTCGTGTATGTTGCAGTTCTCATATACTCCCCTGATTAAAATCCCATATTCGAATGGCATACCAGCATCGGTATTCCAAATTCCGTTTCCATTCATCTAAAAAAAGATTCGTACACAATAGCATCCGGCATATTGAATTTATTTATGCGATATTTATCGCCTATGAAATATCGAGCCGGGAATATCCCAAAATACCACCGCCGATGGTTATTGAATACGCACATCGCATCCGATCGTGACTGTGTCGCATAACATTTGTCATGCGTCCCACCGCCATTATTTGCGGTGTTTAGTGTCCCAGAAATTTGTCGTCGCGTGTCGACTCCGATACGTCGTCGACAACGCGACGATAATCCGACCCGGAGTCGCGCGCGACCGACTCCCCGCGGAACTCGACTCGAAGCGATTACTTTACATTTGCAACGCGAAACTTCAGAGACCGCATTCGTCGGATAATAAGACGGAGCTACCAACACCCCGCCCTCCCCAATCTTGAGGCAAAATCCCACCCCAACATTCCCCCTCAGCCTCCACCCGTGTTTGCGAATACTACGTGTAATTCTATACTGGATGCGAAGGAGCTGGAGACACTTCATTTAATAACGTGTCCCGATGATGTGTGTAAGCGGAAGCTGTCGCGCTTGCAATTGAACGTCACATCTTGAGTGCCAAGTGTGTACAGCAACACAAACATCACAGATCCAGGGGTCGACAATTGCAACAGCATCCGTATCAGCGACGCGTTAACGCTAAAAACAACGGTAGCGCCTTCCATGCACGACAAAAGAGTCTCGCATTCTTCGGCGTACTCTCACCAGTTGTCGTCCATTGTTTTGGATGTCAAGACGTTGGAATGTAGTGGTATATTTTTTTTAAAAACTGCTCAATTACTTTTTACAATTCAAATATTATCATCGTATCGCCAATTTTAACCCGCGGGTCATGTGATAATTTTATATAATTACGAGATGATATATGATGAAACATCATCGCCAACCTACATCACGCTTTTTTATTAATTATGTCATTGATCTTGTCGATATGAAAATTGTATACGCGCGTAACGGTTTTTATTTTCACCCTACATTTACCATCTGTCATCGTGTGACGTATCTCTTTATTACATGTAACAGAAATTGATTTTGTCCCCTGTATAAATTTGGTAAACGCAATCAATTTCCGAATGGCTGGGCACAGGGGGTCCGTGAATATGAGTTCGATCCGCCCTCAGGAAGGCGTTATCATCGGTTATTTTATTGTGTTGTCACCGAACCCTCCCTTTTACACGAAATCCAGCAGTGCGTGCACGCACGAAATTAGCACGAGAAGGGTCAAGCATAAGCAGTAAGCTCTGCTGCTTGTGCAGTCGAGATTTAAAGCATCACGACATCAATTGTTATCGTTTTTATTGCTTCAAAGATGCATTCGTTTGTTTAAAAGCTATAGAACTGCGAATTTTGACCCATTCTAACATCATACCTCATTAGAATTGATGATTTCGTCTAGGCATTTGAAGCAGCCAGCTTCTTCAATTCAGTATATCCAATAGGCACGACCTATCTTCACTAATTATTATAATTTTGTATTTATTAGGATTGATAGTCGGACCTCGATTCCTTCATTCTTCGTTAGTATGGCCGTATCGTCCGCAAAACGGATGTTGTTAATGACTTATCTTTTCTGCAAGTCATTTATCGCTTCATTGATCACCAATTCCATGTATACATTTAACAACATCAGGCGACAACATAGCTCGTATCTAATGGACTATCTAAATACATAATGAAGTTATCTTGAGTGAACAATATGTGATTTTTTTCCTCAATCCATTGACAGTTCCTCCACAGCTTATCTGGCATATTAATGACTGAAAAATAAATTTTGGTAATGCAAAATTCGGCAATTTCAACGCGCCCAATTCCCTCTCGCTGCGTTAAAGCCGGGGAGCCGTTCGAGTGGGGTGATATTGTTTGTTTTATTAAAACTGTTTATTTTATGGTTACAAAGTTTCGAACCCACTTTGTGCTTCGGATATACGCGACGGGCTTTTAAGTTTGTGTGCTTTGTAGCGCGATATCGCGGTCATTGTTGTTTGAGTTTTTTTTTCCATATTGATTCTGCGTTCCATAAAACACTCGCGGTGTGATTTGTGATGCTACAAAACCCAACAATCCCTATCTGCATACATCGGCCGTGTTAGTTTATCATTTTACCGTCATCGGTGTCATTAATTATGCGATAACTCATACAAGTCAACGTGTAAACCGAGACCAACTCTATGAAAACATGATAGAATCGAAGGCGATGGGTGTCGAAATTAACATCATCGTGCTAAGATTTTCTTGTATAATATTCCATGCTTTTATATTAAGCTTTTAAAACATTTAACAGTCTGACAATTTTCCTATTCATATTATAATATAATAAATTTCGTGTGTATTTAAATAAGCAGCCGATAAAGATAAGAAAAACCTATAAATAAGCTACCAGCCTATTGTGATCGGGTCCAGCATAGCATATAATTAGGTTTTCCGGCCGATTAAGTTTTAAAAAAGGACGATGCATGTCTTAAAATGATTAATGACGAGTATCTTAATTAAATAATTAGATAAAACAAATATCACGTGTTTTATTCAATTTTATAATATTATAATCAAGAGAATTATCATCTTCTCCTTACTGGTCTTTCTTTGATTTGCAGCACTTTTTGTTTAAATAGCGAATCTCATTCCCGGTGAGATTTGATGATGTTAGTCCTTATCTTTGTAATGTCGTGTTTTTTTGGATTTCTATTACGCCTTGCATTATTTTCTATATTAAGATGTCAGACGGTACATGAACTAAGATAGTACCCGGATAGGTCAACCTTCCGACGAAATCTATAAACTTTAGGGTGATTGGCGCTTTGGAATGTTTCTGTCATGCGTTCATATTTTTTTTCTTTTATTTAGTGGCGGCTCGTGGGGAATATTAAAAATCAAAAAAGTGACGTTGACGAAAAGAGAAGCTGTGAGCCAGTGTGACTGCATCGAGTCGCAGCGCGACACGGCGCTTAGCGGTTAGACCCCCCCCCCCCTCCTGCACTGATTGTTACCGACCAGATTAATAAATATAAATTATATTTATATTTAAATGTACATAATAAATAATCAATAGACGCATATATTTAAATATATTTTTCCTTAATTTGCTTGGGGGTGCTGCGGGCTCCACAGCGTATATGGACGAGCCCTCCTGCTTTTATCCATTGTCAAATAAATAAATAAATATTTACTGCAAACCAGTGTCATTAAAATCGAGGGATGACTATTCGATTTTATGATCGAACAATGACCGTTGATGGCTATGCCGGTTATAATCGAGGGCTTCAGCGTGTGCACTAGCAAAATCTCCGAGGGTAATAGGATTAAGCTATTATTACCAGGAACAGACCGCCGTTCGGTCGCTAGTGTCGTTTCCCACGACGTTTGTTTCTCGTGTAATTACTAGACACTTAATAATAGAAAATTCCGTGGCTCTATGAAGCCGTAAACACTATTCTCGGTCTGCGTCGTCGAGTTATTTTTAAAAATGGAGTCGCTCGCTTAGTGGGGGTGGTGTCGTCATGCGACACCGGGGGTTGCCGTAGGGAGGGCCGGGGGTGGCCGCACAATTGTTAGTGCCCGGGTTATTTCCTGCGGACCCCTCGTCATCAATTCAGCGTGGCCCTTTCATGCCGATCTAATCCTCGACTGCGGTGGCATGTAGGTGGCATATAAGCCCTGCCACCTCATAAATCACCCATAAACCACTTAAAGCACGCGGTGCCACATGTTTTCCACGTTAATGCGGGGAAGCCGTTCTCTCGCCGACGGAGAAGTTGAAATCCATGAAAACTTTTATAAAACTCAACTTTTATCTCGCCGCCAGCGTAATAAATAGCTCCGCCATACACTCTTGTATCGGATCTTGTGATTTTTATTTGCCTCCCCGTCCGGGTAACCGCAGCTGTATCTCCCCGGAAAACGCTTATTCTATCATTTCGAAACTTCATACGTTTATACGACGCGGTCAATACCGCGTAATTCAAAACTTTATTTAATAAATATAGAAATGTTCACATAACTCCGGTGAATTACCGGAGGGGTCGTTTACACGCACAGTTCCGCTCCAAATTAGCCTCTATATTAATCCGCATTTAAATTCTTCACGCGTCCATTAAGCTTAAAAGCTGAAAGGGGAACATTTTTAACCCTTTCAATATTTTTTTATATGTTATGAATAGAGGTTGACCGGCGGCGGGTGTGTCAGTCAGTACTCGCATAACACGCTGCATGTCATTTGGTCCAAATAAGGGCGGTTTGACGACCCCCACAATGACGAAATACATTTTTCATAATATTCCCGCATAAAAACATTATTTTTCAATATTAATATATTTTATTTTTGTTGCAGGTATGTTGAAATTTCTACTTAAAAGCTGGCCGTTGTGAGTATTATATATAAATATATATTTATATTAATATTTTTATTGAAGTTCTTGACCGATGTAACACATTTATTTTAATTTGTTTTGAATGATGAAGTTTAATGAAGTAAAATTTAACGATTTTCTCCTTGTATCATCGACGTAAATGGCCGACAGATAATTTAATGACTAATAAACATTTTATTGCAAGTAAAGACATTTATTATCATTAAATGCGAATTTCAAGTGTTCATATATAGAAAACGGGGTTTGGTTAATAACATCGGATTGGGTTGGTTAATGATTTTCGTAATGGGCATAATTTTGCAGTTTCATTCATTTTATAATGTCGATTAATCTGATGATGGCGGGTCTAAAGATTAAAATGAATTTATTGTTATTACCGTTGTTGTTTCGTGCGTTTTTATTAGTATCGAGAATAGTAAGAAATCGCATGATCCGTCGAGTACGGAGGCTGAGGCGTTTAAAATTCTTTCTACATTTTCCATTATTTTTTACAAAATCTGCATATTTTTTGTTTACTGTTCTTCGATACATACAGTATTTCTTCATTTATTTAACATTTTTTTAATGCCTTCAGAATAAAATTAAGTAAAATATTCCTCGTTGCTATTTTTTGCTTTTATATTTCAGTTTTATTCAACCAATTAATATTGTATTAATCTAAATAAATTATATTCTGAATTGGATGAGAAATGGTTTACCATCCATGCTCCCTTTTTTCTCCAGTCATCTTTGATGTATGGGGTCAAGTAAAAAAAAGCTGTATGCCATCTATACACTTGTGCACTAGACCAGGAGTCCTGAACCTGTCATATTCGTCAGTGTTTTGATTAAAATTAAACACGAAATACGTCAACGTCTACTTTTACTACTCCTTAACTTACAACCTATTATAAATTGTTTAAATCACCTTTGGCATTGCCGAACAGTTAGCGATTATCCAAATGTCAATAACCGATCCGCCACGGCGGCTCGAAAATGGGTCTATTTATTATGAATTTTTTATCAATACCTTGAATTTTTTGTGTAAAAATAGTTATTCATGATATGCTCGCTTATTAGGTCGATATTTTGGATTTTTTAACTAATCAATATGATGCGTAAATGGCACGCGCACTTGGCGATGTCTCGCCGCCGAATGAGTTCCCGCGGCACGTGTCACTGGTGCGTTTCACTCGCACTTGACACATCGTACCGGATGCGAGCTAGAAAAAACATCGCGCCCGTGGCAACAGAAGCGAATATTATAGTTATTTTTTTAAAAAGCATTCACCTACTACATCTCATACATATCTTCGGGTACACATTTCATCAAAAATGGCTATTCGAATATAGACTTTTTCATCCGAATAACGTAAGATGATACTTGTGAGATGTTACGGATAGTATATAACGTAGATTTTATTCTATTGGCACATTCTAAACCCCTCCATCAGAGTCTGAAGAACGTCCAAATCGTCTTTCAAGCACATTTGAACAGATCTTTACAAATCATTTCCGAAATTGCTATATTGTTTGAATTGTGTCCGAGCAATAAGCACTGCTTCACAAATAACCTGCTTTATTTCTTTAAGAGTTTGATGCACCAGGTCGAATCTTCTTTCTAAGATGCATTGGTTACATGTAGCAGAACTTATTTATGTATCAATCCGATGTAAGATTTAACGAGTACATCTCGTACACCATTAACTAAGGTATTAAGACCTGTTTGTCGAAGTGCGCGCATGCATGATTTATTTTTGCAGTTTTGCAGTCAAATGCAAATTAGCTCTCATAGCCAGATTCGCTATGCATCCGAAGCGCGCTGTTGTAACGCGACACTTTGCGCTCCGGGCGGCCGTGACGGATGCTGAGGCACAAAATGTTTCTTGCCGTCAAAATATTTGATGATGTGTTCGCTCATATGATACGTCACCTGTCTCGCACCGACGCCTCGCCGTCCCCATTCAGCAGACACGTGTACATAACAGTTTTCGAACAGCGGCCATCTTGAACGATCGCGTTCAACTCGGAATATTTGCGAGGGACGGTGAAATTATTCGAGAAAATCGCACAGCGTTCTAATGAGGACGTGTTGTCTCTATTTGCTTTTCATCGGCAACGTCAAATTTGTATTCACAAAATTGCACTTCTGAATTTGAATCAACATTGTTATGCGACTTGGATGCTTGTCGCGCTGCACCGCTCAATTATGCGACACGTGTTCCTACACAGAGGCACGTGCTGTTTTGTCTGCAGTTGACAACTGCAGCAGTATATAAAGTGGTATATCGATTCAGCCCCACGTATTACATTATAAATATAGAAAAGATTGTTTTCCCCCCCAAATACGTACACTCCATTATTGTTTTATATAGTATACTACTTTAAAGATGTAAAAAACTTCGTTTTCTATATGCTCATCTTGTGATAATTTTTGACAACAATGATAAAAACAATGTGACTTACTTTTTCATTTACATTTCTTCTTCAGTAATTTCCTAGTGCCCGAGGGTGGTAAATCTATTCTCTCGTTGGGTTAGTAGATTCATGAGGAATTGCCTCCATCCTTCAGAACACCAAACACCCCAAGAACAACCGAGTCAATTGCATAATTAAGGTACGGGTTAATCCGCTAGCTTTGGAGAGGAATATATCCCTCTATAAACCGGCAGACCAATGTTACATTCATTACATAATCTAATTCTGTCCCGGTACGTCATTTCCGCTAGTCCTGGGCTTTCTCCATTCATCTTTCAAGCTCCAGCCGAGATGCGTTTAACACAACTGTCTCTGGTTTGCAATGGTTGCAATGGTTGAATACAGTTCAACTCGCCATCGGTTATGACAATAATCGGACATGGTTAGAGCCGATTCGTATTTGTTTTGAGGTGCCACGGACACCTGTGGCATTTGCATACACACCGGATCCGGTATTGCTTCAATCCGAACGAGTTTCTTAGTTCTCACTACGGCCTGGGATCATCTGGAAGAAAAAGGGCTAAAGGTTATTTTCCAGTATTTGCCTTTGAATAACCAAGTAGCTGTGTTAATCTAACCCTGCCTATCGTTGATGACAGATACTAATATGTGTTTCTTCACAGGCTCGCGTCTGAAAGAATTGCGACTAAGGATGCTATCTCACGGTGACTCGAGAGGTTTCCTCTTTGTGGCCATACTATGGCGTATCATCATCATTATTTGCCAGCCACAAGACACTCACTCGCTGAGGGCATGGGCCTTACCAAACCCCCGAATGGCAGTCGAGGCCAAAGGAACCTAAGTTTCACACGTGACGTGAGGGCTCCCCTTTCGTGTTCATACCGCGGGGACCTAACCCGCTTTGGTATGCGGTTTTTTGTAAAGAGTTTCCCTCTCTTAGCCATTGCTGGCATTGGACGTACATCTTCTACCATGTTGGTATCGGATTTTACCCTCTCGACTGTGTCCAGGCAAGCAGGCTTGTCTCCCAAAACGAATCTTAAGTAGCCGGTCCCAAGTGAATTAGCCCTGTCACGCAATAGCAATCCTTTCATCATGGGAAATACCCTAGAAAAAAGGATCAGGAGCGAAAGTATCAAAACTAGACCGATTATTGGTCAACAGATTAGGGTTTTCCTTCCCAGGGTATATCTCCGAGAAACTGTTATACACTATAATGAACTTATTCCATTGTACGTATTTGCTTGAATACGTGAGGAAACTTCAAATAAAAACGGAAAATGAATATCATAATAAATTAATGCATTTGGACAAAATAAAAAGAATTCAACAAATGCTACATATTCCAAGGGTCTATTTGGGACCCCAAGGATCGTTATTGTACTTTAAGTATATTTTATCGCTCCGTATCGGATATGAGCGACAAGAAACATCATGCATGTGCAAGTGCGAGCGAGAAAAATTATCGTGCTGTGCGGCGGAACTTCGTCGAGTTCGCACGTCGCTTACGCGTCATATTGATAAGTAAAAAAATCCTATACAAAATAGACCCCATCGGTAAGAGCCATTGGTTTCGAGTCGCCGTGACGAATCGGTTAAATAAACAAATGTGCGACCGATAAAGATCGCGTTCAGAAAAGCATATAAATAAGCTTCCGGCCGATCAAGTTCATATTTAAATCCAAGCTTTAACGATCTGTCTTCAAATAATTCTGAATTAGAACCAGATAATCTCGTGATGCAGTCGGATGATATTTGTCGACAGTCAAAAGCTGAAATCTTAATACAAGTTAATTCACATGCAAATATTGAGAGGCAAGTTGTTTAATATCAAAATAATTAGATACGAACGATCACCAGTGTGTTGGCCAACGTCTCTCGTGCCGGTGTCTGATTCTTTGCACTGTCATCGTCTCTTTGCACAATCAGCACACTTATTAAATCTGATATTCGCGGGCATTGTTCGCAAGCGTCGTCGCCAACACCGTTGGCATACTGCGTTAGCATTCTCACGCTTAATTGTTCTTGGGTCGCATCATCATCCAGCGTCAAGTGTGAATGAATTTCCTTGACCGTTAGCTTTGATTTATCATCTGTCGCGTTGAATGAAGCCGGGCTTCCTCCTTGGGCGTATTTCGGTACGATCGTCTCTTGGCGATGAGTCAACGGTTCGGAACACGTTTTACATAATGCCCGCATTTTATATTTAATCCTTTCACTCTCCGAACACACAGCCGGAATCCATTGAATTAGACGGTCATCATCATCATCATCGCACCGCCGCCGCCGCCGCTGCCGGTGGAACCGGTTCAGTTGCTGTTTGTTTTACAGCCAGTTCCCAACTATCGCGTGAATCTGCTCCCCCGCTCCCATTGCGCTTCATGTTTATTTTGTTGGGCTCCATGTATTTTCAATCGCATTCCGAGTATTTTTACATGCACCCCATTCCGAATAATACGGAAAATGGATAAGATCATATTTATGTACGTATTATACGTTACTAGCTTTGAGATGTTTCGGCGTAAGATAATTGCCGGTCCGTGATTAATTTTTGATTGATATTTTAATACACTGTGGGTGATTGAAATTCTTGATACATTTTTTTTCTGCTTCTAATCATGGAAAAAAATGTGTTCAATAAACCGGACAATCGGGGTTCAACGACTCGCGGAGCACGTCACCAAATTACACGGAATACAATTAATTAATTCCAAAGGGGGCAGGTGGAATGCCGTCTCTTTTATCTCCAATTTGATTCCTTGGCGTATCGGTTTGTCGCCGTTTCCACTCCGGAAAACACATCCGGAATCTTTTACTCTATTTTCCGAGATTCGCACGGGAGCCGGCGAACAAAGAGGTCCGACCTCGGGCGACAGAAGGGGACCGAGCCCCCGGGTCTACTCCAGAACTGAACAATTTATTTACCGTGTCGACGCTCGTTCATTTAATTAAACCAATTTAACTTTGGAAGTCATTCTTTTTGCCGGAGCCCTGCGCTCCCTCCCCACTCCGTCGCCCGCTCCATTGTTTATGCCCCTATCGCGGAGCACATACCACCAGCTCGTGTCATAATACTTCTCGGGGGCTTATCTGATGCTGAGGTGGTCGCGGTGTGTGCGTGCCCACCATGAAATTAATGCTGCACACGTATAATTTACAACGTATTCCTGTAATAAGCACGTCATAAATTTATTCGTTATTATTCTTACACAGTCACTTCCTCTATTGCGGTGTGTGTATCCGTCTTTCTCTATTTCCAGCTCAACAATCCGATGTGGTCAATTTTACATCGAGTCATAGTGATTTACTGGCGCACCGCTGGATCCGTAGATGAATCTACCGTACGATTTATTGAACAATGGACGTGTGTGGTTAGAAGCGAAACTTATTATCCAAGGAAGTAGAAACCGAAGCAAAATGAAAACGAAATAGCTAATCGTTTCAATTTCCTAATAAATATATACTTGGCTAGGATAATTTCATTTAAGGGATCTTCTTTCTAACCCCTGATTAGCTCGTTTCTCGCTTGTCAGTCCAAAAATAAATTTCTCAAATAGCATATATGCTTAAATTTACAAGCTCCCTCTCAACCCTAGTATAAAAACAATGATATATCGTTGTTTAGCGCCGTTAAAGGGTTAACTTATTCTATTCTCAGCAATTTATTGTCGACTTGTTCCATCTTGGATCAGTCGGTACTTCATGGCATGGTCTTACCATTATTTATAGGCTTTCGTTAATGGACCCATGTATTATATTATATAATTCTTAGCTCTGATCCTCGTTAATTCAATCTAAGTCTCTCTATTGATTATTTGTTTTATTCGACTGTTTTGCAATGTTTTTATCTCATCGTACACTTGAACATATGACCAAAGTTTCATATTCTATATGATATGATGATGGCCATTTAAATAATAATAATATGTTATCGTCAAGCCTAGTTTCTTTAGAATCTTTAAATTAGGCTTCGAGTTTGGATTTGGATCAACAGTATATCTACTAGTCTTACCCACTTTCTTCTTGTAGCGATTTCGATTGGAGCTATGATTGCATATGTACATTCATTCAATCATTGATCCATAGGTCGTTGTACTGCCTATATATTATGGTTTGGTTTATCCATTCTTTCCATAAAATTTTCAGATGTGCGCTAATTCATCATATTATTTATTTTCTTCCTTTTTTGGCTAAGTAAGCTTAGTATTCTTGATATTCTGGTAACTCTGATGATAAGACTTTTTAGCAAGGGCAGCTCGTCCATATCAACGTCGTGTATTGGATGGATGCGGGGCGGCAGCGGGGTGGGAGGGCAAGCGACGAGTGCCCTACTCATCTCTTAGCGCTGTTTTGCACTGCGACTTTTTATTATATTATCTTCTGCAGCACCCCCACTTTTTTAACCACTAACCGATACTAGTTTTAAATATATATCTGATGAAGATTCTATAAGAGTCCACGAATCATTCGCCTCGGTTTCTTTCGCTTATAATTAAAGTGTAAATTAATTATCTTTGGATTAGGCTTCAAATTTCATAACCATGTGTGAGTTTATTAGTTTAATTATTGACGTATTTTAGCATTGTAGTTAAAATTAATGATCTACGATAAGAGATCTAATCCGATTTAAAAATTAATGAAATGTTATCCGGGATTATCAATTAATCTGATTTACTGCACAGCTCGTTCACATATCGTAAGCGTTATGCAAACATGCATTTAATTGAATGTTGTGTTTTTTTTTTCTCCATTATTAATTGTCTGACCGTTCTAATCCAAAGATCACGATCGGACACGTGAAGATTAGTTTTATTAACGGCCGCCGATACTTTTCGCCAATTAATTTTCTATAACCAATTAATTATTTGTGTTGCAATAGTGTTGTTGAAACTGTTCGGTCGGCACGATTTTTTTTCGCCCCGAATCACTTATATGGAAGACGGTGTGCGTTTTCAATCACGTTTCGGCGGTGTGCGTAAGAATTTTTTTAACGGTCGGCTTTTACGAGCTCGGTCGCAAAACTGTCATCCCCCATTGGCCCGATGCCAGATGGCGATAGTAAAATTTTCCGAAAATATATGAGCGGCGATAATTTTCACATTGTTTCGGTCAGTGTATCGCGGTTGACAAATGGCCGTAAAAACATATCGCTCTTGATGTTTCATCAAATTTTAAAATGAATTAGTGATATGTGTCCGCTTTGACGTCGCTTTTTTTTTATATTTTGTCATAAACATTAATTTATTGTGTTCGAAATGGAGCTATTTAAATTATTGATGGGCGCATGCACGCGCTTCTTTGCCGTTGGATGCGCAACGTTAGATAGACCCTTTTGTCCGGTCGTAATGCGATATGAATATCGCAAACATCGTCTGGTTAGACTTGGTTGGCATGTGGCGCACGTTGCCACTGGGTGGCGGATGTATCCAGCGGAAATGGGTAGTTTGTTGTTGCAAAGGCCGGGACTACGTTTGTATGGAACGTTGAACCCAATTTAACGCACATGTTGTCCACAAACCTATCCCCATCGCTCTCGGTTCCTAGGTACGTACGTACATATAATCGAGCACATAATTTGATTTGTTCACGTAGATACATATGCTTATGATTGATGTTAAAACGAGCAACGCTGATACTTCCGGAATGAGATTTGCACGTCATCCTTGTTTATATTAACGGTTGGTGAGCGTGGACGTGTCGGGTCCATCTATCTGGCACAGGGTTTAGCTCTAGGGTTCGGACGGTTGATTGAGCAACGTTTCATAATACACTTGTGTTGAATTTATAATAATTATCGACTGCACATGCATTCATTGACATCAATTGCTCGTATCCGAGAAGCGTTTCCATGACGACTATTCTATTGAATGTCCCTCTCCCTAACCTCCCTCTATTTAGGGCCCCAAAAAGTCTTCAAGCTGTTCTCTATTCTTGTCACGAAAATCGATAAACTTGCACTTGGCATATTGTAAACAATGGTGATTCATTCTTCATCGTACAATTCTTGGAGGTTGGGTGAATACATTATTTTAAAATATATAATTAATATTCTTTATATATGTGACCATAACCATATTTTAATTATTTATCCGCAAAGCTGTGTCTAATTTAATATAGACCAGCGTTTTCTATCAATTGAAGGGTATGACGAACGGGAGCCAATGAAGAGAGGAAAAGCAGGAAACTGATGCAGAGCATCAGATACTTTTCTCCTTTTATTTCGCATGTTAGAGACAATGGTCACATTTTCTCATGAAAGTCGTGAAACTTCTGAAGAATGAAACTACTATTTAAGCCGTCCGTCACTTTAGGCGGCTCGAAAACAGCCGAGTCGTCCGAAGGGGTCTATCAGAGACCCCAATACATTGATGAATTTTTCATCATGTCTTTTTTTTAAATGAAATATGTTTCATAATTCGTATGGTCGATATTTTGTATTTTTTAACTAATCAATATGAGGCGTAAATGACACGCGCACTCGGACTCGACTAGGTTCTCGCGGCACGTGTCACTGGTATGTTAAATATATTTATAATATTTATTCTTAAGCCTTTATAAGACAAATGTTAAAAGTTTATGACAGGATTTATATTAAAAGATTCGAGAAAATTCAAAAACTTGGGGTCCCCAATAGACCCCATCGCCACGGCTAGGTTAAATGCTGTAATATTGAATACTTCGGACACATCATCCATAGTATCTGTAGACGATTGAGAATGTGGATGATGAACGCTGATTAAGTAAAAAGAAGCTGCCATGGTTCCACAACTGAATCGATTTGAAGATTCCCGAATTGAATCTCGTGGAGGATGAGAAGATTAAAGAATGGCCACAGATGTTCCTCGAGGAAGTTACATAGCCCTAATTATATATATTTCAACTGGGTAAAAGTAGACGAGGAAACTGGATCTAAATACATGATTTCTTTAGTTTATCCAGACATTGTTGTACTTGCGAAGGTATCCGGATCCTGATAGACGAATATCGAAATATCTTTGTTTCTCGTACTAGCGATTTACATCTAAGAGGAAGTATACTATTCTTTGTGAGTCTTCAATCATAAAAAACTTACGCCTGATACTTACGTGTTCGTAAACATTTTGGAGAACCGAATCTCAATAAAATATTTTTATCTAAGTCCGAAACCCCGGTCCATAAAATGTTCATACTTTGAGATTTTTATTGTTTCATAATCTAAAGTTTGCGTAGATAGCGGTAGATAACAGTTGGCTGAGACAGGACGCTAACGTGGCGTAAGCGGAATTTAAAGTGTTAAAAAAGTTGGCATCTTATTAGATGTTAAACATATTAAATTCTCTTTGGATTCTTATATACGTTACTGGCCGTTTTAGGCTGTTTCAGTAATAGGATCCTTCTTCTAAGCTCTTAATCGTTATTATCGTTATCGAGATAATCTGGCTTATCGATCCTTCTAATCCAATGAATATATTAACTGTAACGTTCGGTAATCGACAGCTTGATCTTGGATTTGTTTATCTGCAATCCAAGCTTACGGCTCTCTCGATATATTCATGATATTATATCAACCATTTCTGTTCATTTATATATCCTCTTGATACACTTCATGTAAGATCATCTTCATCTTCAATTTTTGAAAAAAGAATCCATTAGTACAATTATCTACTCCATTAATAATATTGCGGTCAGTGTGTTAACATAATAAACTTCCAAGTACAAACTGATTAAAGTTAAAAAAAATGGGTTAAAGTTCATTTTAGCTTAAAACAATGTATACGTATTTTAATGCGCAAATATATAAACTTGTGATACTTTACGATATTTTGATTATTGTACATTGTTGACCGCGATAAACACATTTGCGGGTTATCGCATGAATACGTAATGAATGACCATAAACTATCATAAACACATTACGGTGCCGCCTTGATTATAATTAATATTTATTAATACACAAATTGTCCGAATTACAATAAATATTAATGTCATGCGAAACATATTAAAATCCGCGACGGCTCTCGTGCCATAAATCGTTGAAATTATTGCGTTAATGGCCGATTTTAAATACGTGTTATTCGTGGGTTTTATAGTTCGATGCCAAGCAAACAAATCAATCTCGGACACGCTACAAACAAACACACACACAGGAAAATTGATTTTCAATGCTGAATTTTAAATGTCAGGATGTACATATATATATATATTATTACATTGAGTGTAATAATTTTTATTTTTATTACATTGAGGTTAACCCTATCCGGCATACGTTATTGCATGTCATAGATTTAATTTTTCGCTATTTATAATATCTATATTATATCGCCGGCGCGAAAAATGCGATACATTGACGTCATCAATGTGTTTTCAGGCGGATTTCGCAAATGCTCGATGCGAAAATACATTTGATTATCGAAATTAATTTATAGCGTTCGTAATCGTAAAAGGGGCAAAACTTGGATCGGAAACTGCGATAAAATACATCGCACATGTTCTAGTGCAAAATGAAATCCATAAAATGTTTAATCGCTCACCATACGCCATAAATTTATTATGGCTATTTAGAGATTAATGGCGCGTAATTTCTGTGTCTTCAGTGCTTCAGCTATTTAATATTTATACATACACTCGATTTACATGACGATTTGTACATGTAAACCTATGGATATCCATGGTAACCCTCTGACTGTTCTTGTTGAACAACGATATAATGCATAATATATATGGAATAATGATAATTGCATTAAATATAAAATTTCCCTTATTTTCGGTGATGAATTTTATTCATTTGCGATTTTTTGCAAAACACTAGAAATTGCATAAAAATAATGTTGGACGTACACAACATGACATGCGACTCTCCCGTGAGTCGCTGGCGTTCGAGTGGTTACTGAACTTGATAAATCCTTTGGAGAGAGATTGGGTCATTTGATGGAATATTGTAGTTCTGAGATCTTAAATTCAAGTCAGTGGTGGCCAAATTTTTAAGTACCATGCGCTAATTTTGTCATAAGCATCTTGTTCTGAAAAAACTTGCCAAAATTTCATTCTTAATAAATAATTTGTTTTTATTTCAATAAGTCCT
>JAGXCT010033381.1:0-25731 GCA_022495035.1 Philopotamus ludificatus | reverse complement strand
AAAAAAACATTGGAGTTCAAAGGTGATGAAAGCAAACCTGCACAGGTTCGAATGTGTCAATAATTAATAAAATTATGACAAGATAAGAAGTGGGCTATCTACTAAAATATTGCAAAAACATTTTCGAAAAGGGAGATACCTCTGACTATGCCAAAACTCAACCTAACGGTCAAAAAGGTACTTTTGTCTACACAGTGGGATTGTAAAGGAATTATTAATTATAGTATAAATATATATATATAAATTGTAATTAGCTAAAACGAATAAATGAAGCAATTCGTGGAAAAAGATCTAGAATATTCAAGAGAGTAAACATATTTTTTTGACACGATAATGCAAGACTAAGATTACTCGAGATAAATGAATGTAAAGTAATTATTTATCCATCATATTCACCTGATCTTACTCCATCGGATTAACATTTATTTAGATCAATGCAGCACTTTAAAACTAATCAAGCTAGCTAAAGATTTTTATGGAAATAGCATATTATAATAAGGAGAAATATGGATGAAAGTTTCAGTTATCGGGGGAGAATATATAATTATTAATTGATTTAGTAATTTTTGTATCGTCAGGATAAGCTAATACAAATAAGTAAAAAGAATAAAAAAGAGTAAAGATTTTGCTGTTTCATAATTTTCATTCTGTGCAACAAAATATCAGCGTACTGATAACCGAAACTTTTACTCTGGATATTCAATATTCGGTCTAACATCAAAACTTCTCTCTACGCTATTGAACGCTTCACTATATTTGCATTTATATGGCATCGAGAGTCAGTGGTCATTTCCCGGAAAACTATCAAGTAAATTTCACGATCGACGTATTTTCATCAAACGTAAATTTTCATTACGTCATGTTTGAGTTTGCATAATACACAGACATATTCAATATACGATTTTCCAGTTGAAAAACGATACTTCGCATTATACAACCATCTCATATTGAAATATTGTGACATAATAATCTAATATTCTATTATATTTATCATAAAATTAAAATGAAAAACATGTTTTTAATCAATTAATATTGGCCAATTAATATAGAATAATATTTTTCAGTTTGCAAGCTCTATTGTCAATTGAAATACGTTGCCATGAATAGGGAATAATTTGACTAATGACGAAAAATGTCATTCTGAATCGTGCTTTCATATTATTTGATGGGGGTTCGGCTCTCCATGTTTCATCAAAATTGAACTGCATTTAGATAGATTGATACAACGTTACACCCTTAATATCAATGGATATGTGTATGTAGATATAATTGTATACCCCTGGAAAAGCGAAGCGATTAATGATACGGAAAATGTATGATAATTTCTGTTGTATCTTGATTTTTACTTTAAAATGTTCATATACGTAGTAATAAAAAAATAACGTTTGATTAAGTGAGTGAAGAAAATTCCTTAATAAAGTTCGGAAAATTCAAGAAAAATAAATAAACATATTAGCGAATGAAAAAAATATTCTTAGCTAGTCAGTACAGTAATCTATCCTATAACGCTCTTTAATATACCACGGTTTTCTATAACAAGTTACACAGTCGTATACACAGGTTTTCTATAACAAGTTACACAGTTTAGTATACCGCGGTTTTCTATAACAAGTTACACAGTTTAGTATATCGCGATTTTCTATAACAAGTTGGACATTCCTTCCATTCCTTCCGGCGTTTCAAGTTTGTATTATAAATGAAAAATAAGGTTGGGTCAATAGGGTTTAGTTGACAATAAAAAAATATCACGAGACATTGTCATTGAACAAGGCTATTTAAAATATCCGCATAGAAAAATAATTAATGTTTTGATCTCGTTCACTTTAAAAACAAAATTAAAAGCCTTCTTACCAATTTTTTTATGGATACCTTGACAATTATAACGTGGTCGAGATACTTCGTTATAAGAAGGCTGATTGCAGGGTAGTATATATGAAAAATTAAATGAAATACTGATAATAATCCCTCAAACCCTCAAAATAATTGTAGTTGGTCCTATTTTTTCTAGACGATTTGGCACATTAACTTGTGTTAGATATTTAATTAAGAAAAATACTGTATAATAAAGAATAATTAAAGGAAAAATACCAATTCGAATATTGGCTAATTTTTAGCATTTGTGGAAAAACTTTTTTTTATAAAGCAATAAAAAAATATATAATGGTTTTTATTCAATTGCAGAGATAACTGAACGCTTAGGGCTTATTTTTTTTATTCAATCATTCTCATTTTCTTTAAAATCATGTCTAGTATAGAAACCTTAACTGAAATAGTACTTGGTACCATTTTCCTACTTGATCCTACTTTTCCAGATGATACGATATCTGTAAAAATCTATCTAAAATACATACATATATGCATTTATATTATAGTAATGTATTCGATCGGAAAACAGAGGAAAATCTTTAGAAAATTGTATTCATGAATTATTTAAACGTAAGAAAAACCATTTTTGTTTCAATGATATCTATTTTTCCGAGAAAAATATGCTGGAAAATTCTTACGAATATTAATTATGAGTTTTTACGAAGAAAAGAGTATCGCAGAGTGCTCGGAAAATTAATGGTGTATTTTGCTCTAATATAACTACTCAGCAGATGGTATCAAATTGGTTTTCAAATTTCGCTCCGGCAACTTTGACCTCACAAATAAGCCAAGCGTTCGCCAGAATCAAAGGTGGATAAAGTGGAACTGAGAGTCACCGTCGAGTCAGATTTATCTCAAAGTGCACATGAATTATCGTCCATGTTTGGTGTCGGCAAGCAAACCATATTAATTAACCCTGCTGAAATTGGTAAAGTGGAAAAGTTGTATTAGTAAAGTCCACATGAACTGAATAACTGAATAAAAGGCAACGTTTGAAGACTTGCAAGATCTATCTTTCTCATCACAAAAAAGATTAATTTAATAATCGAATTGTAGTGTGTGTGGAGATATGGATCCGATATAATAACCGTAAATTTTCAGCACAGTGGTTGAACAAGGTTGAACGTAATATTCAACAAAAGAAGCCTATGGTGAGTTTCGTGGACTAGAGTAGGTGTGATCCATTATGATTTCATGATTTCATTTTCCAAGATAAATTTATTTCGATGTCTAGAAAATACTAGATCAGATATCAGATTTTAGAAAACGTTACCTGATATATGTGGGTTTTTTTGAAAATATATGTAATACATTCGGGACTCGTATAACACGGTTGATGAATTGTTACCTTTTGTTGTATAATACGTTTTATAGAACACAGTTAAAAAAAACTGTTCAAAAGAGGGCTTTAAGATATTGCAAAAAAAATAATTATAAAAATACATACATACCAAAAAACGAGAATCATGCGTAGGGATTCGTGGTGGCGAGAGAAGGGATATCTTCGGAGAATTTATAATGAAGCCTTTATTTATTAATCGGTCATTAAACCCCTGAGCTCTGAAAGGATATGACAAAAGAAATTTATCCTCTAATTGGAGAGCAAATAAAAAGGATTGGAGCACAAGTATTACTTTTACGAATGTTTTATGCCTGATACAGAAACTCAGGGGTGGCTCGTCCTTATACACTGTGGAGCTGCAGCACCCTCAAACAAATTGAGGAAAAATATATTATAAATATATTAATACACGTTACTCATGTCTGAGGATCGTGTTCATTCTTGTTCCGACAACTCTTGATTTTCTCTCTCCAGGATTCTCTGCATTCTGCATACTGGGGTGGAAGCCTGTGGCGGTCTTCACTTGGTCGCTCCAGCGGCGCCCTGCCCCTTCCCCTGCGTCCTTGTACGTTTCCAAGCGCGACGAGCTTTTCCTGGCTATCGTTTCTTCTGGTAGCATAGTATCGAAAGAATCCTTTTGAAGATATGTTAAGAAAGTGGTTGTTCTTCCAGTTCTCGCCTGCTCTTTATTGCGTTTATCGAGATCCATAGTATTCTCTGCAGACGTCGTCAGCACCACATTTAAAGGCGTCAATTTTCTTTTTCATGTTCTTCTTTATGGTCCAGGTTTCTACATTAAAATTGAGAATATCAGACTCTGCACTAAACGTTTTTTGTTTTTTTTTGGATATCCCCCTGTTTTTCCAAATCGTGATAGCTTTGACATCGCATTTTTAGCCATCCCCATTCGCCTTCTTATCTCCGGTTCACAATTTCTGTTACTCGTAAGTAGTGATCCGAGATAAAGATTCTTCAACCGTCTCCAGATCCGAAAGATTGACATTATGGTTAGCTGATTACTCGACGATCATTAGCTTGGTTTTAGTAATGTTGATTTCGAGTCCCAGTTTTTTATTTTCACAGATCACTTTTTTGAGCAGATCAGCCATTTCTTCTTCGTTGGTGGCTATCAATGTCGTATCGTCCGCATATCTAAGGTTTGAAATTGTTTTACCCGCCATTTTAAATCCAAAGAGTTTTTCTCATAATATACTCCCCGTATATGTTGAATAGGTCTGGGGATAGTATGCAGCCCTGTCTTCCAGCACCTTTCACAAACAATTCTAATTCACGTAATCAAATGAAACACATCACCATCTGATCCGCCAGGAGTGCCGTCATTGTCAGAGGTCGCGACATAGAACATAAATGTGTCGATGTGTTCAACTTTATAAACTGTGTTTGCTATTCGTCCACCGGCGAGAGTAAAGGCTCGCCATGTTCCGAGTCACGAATCCTTCCACATCCTTTACAGGCCTTACCAAACTCTCGCATGGTAGTTTAGGCCAAAAGAATCTGAGTCTCACACGTGACGTGAGCCCCCTTTCGTGTCCATACCGCGTGGACCCTAGCCGTCTTGGTATACGGTTTTTTGTAAAGAGTTTCCCTCTCTTGGCCATTGCTGGGCATTTGACGTACATCTTCTACCATATTGGTATCGGATTTTACCCTTTCGGTATTGTCCAAGTGATGCAGGAGGAGTTTGTCTCGAAGTATTCGTTTGTTCTCTTCTCTAAGGCGTTATCTGCTTATAACGAGTCACGAATGACAAGTAGCGAGCGACCACACACTATATAGATGCACAGGCATACATATGCATCTGCATAAAACGAGTCTCAAGTAGCCGGTCACCAAGTGATTATTAGCCCTGTCGCGCAATAGCAATCCTTTCATCATGGGATAGACCTCCTCAGAGAGGGGTCCCCTAGAAAGAAGGAAGAGAAGCGAAAGTATTGAGACTAGTCCAATTATTAGTCAATAGATTAGGGTTTTCGTTCCCAGGGTATACCGGCTCTGGGTGAGAAATCCGTTAGAGACCAAATTTATTTATGCACATAAGGATATGTGTACACGTACACATACATGTACATAAATCATATTTTATTATAATTAATAATATGTTCATATGTATTTTTTTATATTTTAAATAATATTCAAAAACACCCTTGAAATTAACTTACATGAAGGAAAATATTCTCGTTTTTTTAAATATTATTTATACTGATCATTGATTTGAAACCTAATATTTAAATATTATTTTTGCCACTAAACAATACGTATATAATCCAGGCCTTGGATCAAGACATACTTTAAACATTTAAAGGGTTAATTATATTCGTAGAGCATTTGAGAAAATGTAAAATGATATCGATCTAGTTCTGGGAATTTATCAGTTACACAAGCTTGGATTTATTTTTCTTTTTGGAATTGTTTCTGCATCTGTTAAATATATATCAGATCGTTCCATAATTCTCATTATATATTATGGATAGTATTCCTTTGATATTCTTCAATGATGGTAGTGTAAGTGGATCACGATTAGTAACGGAATATTCTTTTAAAAAATATACTGATTTTGTCAGTACGGAAACTAGCACAGGTACTCATTATGCTCCACAGGAAATTAAAAGAATTGAGAAAGGTCTCGACTTGCCGATTATGGGTACCTCGTTTATTTTCAGAATTCAATTTTGCACGGTGCATTTCAATATGCCAATCATAATTAATTGTTAACAGAATGAATCATATTATTGAATCGTGTTGTCGCTGGAGATGAGAAGTGGATTCCTTACGTCAACACAAACACGCAAGAGGCAGTGATTGAGCGCCAATCAACCCCCTCCTCTTACCCCAATAACAGGATTACACCCCAAGAAGATAATGTTATGCATTTGGGGGGATATAAAGGACGTCATTCATTATGAACTGTTGGATTATGGGCAGACAATTACGATTGTGCTCAACTAGATCGTTTGAAAGGGGCTCTCAATTTAAAAAGATCAGCCCTTGTAAATCGAGGAAGGGTAATTTTACACCAAGACAACGCTCGCCCACACGTTTCGAAAAATACGAAAGAAAAAATCAATATATTTTCTTGGTAACTTTTTCTTCACTCACCATATTATCCGAATATTACCCCAAGCGATTATCATATTTTCAGATACTTTATAAATATTTTTTAAGCAAAAAAAAAAAAAAATTGGTGTTAAAAACGACCTCGATGCATTTATTGCTTCAACACGTCAATATTTTTTTTAATCATGAACTACTTGATATGATCCTCGTTATACTGATTTGTATTACACGACGTTTTTTCCGGTAGACCATTCGACATCGATTTTTTACTGGCAGGTCCACTGTCCACTGGGACTGGATATTTTATTGATAAAACTATTATTATTATTTTTTATTAACTGTGGAGTTAAGTAAATGATCTAAAAGGGATAAAATTAGAGCTGAAAGATAGTTGAAAAAATATTCTGTTCAGCGCGATTAGAAGGAAGTCACAGTAGTTGATTTTTACTGATCACAATAAATATGATAATTATTTAAGTATACTTTTTACATTTAATTTAAATATGTTCTATATTAATGAGTGATATACAGCGTTCCTAGTGGGATCAAGTGGCGCTATTCCCTGCAACAAAATGATCATCTCTCTCTCTCTCTCTGCCTCTTGAGGTCGAAACGTTCAAACGTTCCCGCGTTCCGCTTCGTCGTAAGATGTAGTCGCCATCTTGTCGCGTTACACACGGAGGCCGCCATGATGACTGTGAATATATCCTCTCGTCTTTCCCATGGCAAACCACATCGATTACTAATTAACAGGCAAACTGTCCATTATAATCGCTGACGTTTTGGCTATAGACTCCGCCTCAGCATCCCCATCATGGCGTCGCGGACTGATGTGCCGTCACAAGGATCCTCAGCCAGTGCATGGCTGGCAATCTGACCCGTGTTTGAAGAGCCTAGATAACCTGGAAGACCACCGTGATGGCATCAAGGTTGGGATGAACGTGTCTCTGCTGGAGATCGCCTAGTATCTCCACTTGGCAAATATCCGCCTCAGAGTTAGAAGGCCACTTATGTATGTATTTTCTGCAACCTGAGACACAAGTAATCAAACCACACATTCTTAGACAGATTTTATAAAATCCAAAGTTTACTGGGGACAACAATGGTAAACAAAAAAAGGTTTGTCCAAAGAGATACACTTTTGTTATCCTGGCCGCGATAAGAGAATCTTCACTATACTTGGTACAGAGCACACGACATCATCGCAATTGGCGAGAAGAAGTCCTCGGAGAACAAGCCACGAATATTTTTAGCCAAAATATTATTGTTTATAAGCCTACATTATTTTATTTTAATTTATACAAAGAATGCGAGAAATCCCCTAATACATATAAAATTTCGCTAAGAGTTGATGATACAACTCATTAAGAATTTTTGTGCTACCGATAAGCCCCTATCTGGGGGTCTATCGACAACCGATCGGACGATGCTTAGATATAAATCTTCATAATATATACGAGTGTATGGTGTGCTCGAAGTCCGGCCTTTGTTTTGTAGAGAAACGTCCCGGAGAACTATTTTTTGTAAAAATAAATCACTTGCAAATATATCCATAAGTTTTTTTTATTTATTATACCCAATTTTATCATTTTTTAAACTACAAATTAATTTAATACATTTTTTGAAAATGGCTTGGACCTGTTTGTAGCAACAGTTATTTTTAAAATAACCTTGGACAGCAAAGATTCAAATCAGTCGTCGCCAAACGGTCGCTCGCGAGCGGCATTTCTGTAGATCTCGTAGGATTGAAAATTTTTGATTGATTTTGAAAAATTAAATGAACTGAATGTTTCACTTAAGGGACATGATACAAATTTTGGGGAAATGATCTCCAAAGTACAGGCATTTTTCAACAAATATACATTCAGAAAGCACAACCTAAGTCGTAGAGGAGTTAAGCATTTCCCCCGTTTAAAGGAAAAGGCGGAAAAATAAATAATTCGTGAAATCTACAAAGGAGAAAAACATGCCCAGATTCTTTCAAGCTTGCAAAAAGAGTTAGATCTGCGGATTAATGACTTGAAAGATATTGAAAAACTATCCAGCTGTGTCGTCAATCATCACATTTCGTGTTCATATGCTTTCGCTATATAGAATGCGCCCTCTCCCTAGATGACGGACCAATCAGAGCGTCCGCATCTTTTTCAAAGACAATAAGTCGTCATTTTTCATAGCTGCTATAAAAACTCCGTTTTTGTCAGTCAGAAGTTGGTCGTTGTCTTTACGACAGTTGACAGGGCGATTCGCTCACGCTGTGATGTCTGTCACATCTCCGTAATTTTCTCGTACCAGAAATTTGTCTCTGGGATCTTATAATTAATTTATTTGTACCAAAGGAAACTTTGGGATCTTTTTTTATTATCATCATCTCGTACCGATTCGTTGTCTCTGGGATCTTTTATCTTCACATCCATATTTACCTATCATCGGACAGACGACATCTAACTAATTTCTTCAATAAACGATCATCTTCAAAACAAAGCGTATTTCATTTTAATACCGATCTTCGAAGCGATCGTCAACTACCGGACGGTCGAACATTTCGACGCCAGCGGTTGGATGCCCATTTTAATAATCGGTGATAATTCGCGCGTCGTAACAATTGGAGGCAGAGACGGGTTACCTTTTCTGATATTGGTACTATCGTCGCGCGTCTCTTTAACATTTTGGTGGCAGCGGTGGGATACCATTTTTAGTACTACTATCGTGAACCTCTTAACAGAGTATTCCCTTAACTGCAGAATCTGTATGGCCTTTCGTCCCACCAGAAAAGTATCCGATTTTATTTCGAATTGCGCTCAAAATGAAGGCATTGTTTTGTTCTATCTACTTGTGTGAATCAATGTTTTCCACTGTGAAGATGGTTAAAAGTAAATACAGAAACAGACTCATAGATTACATCTTGATAATTGCATTGGGATGGGAGTACACATATCCTTATGTGCATAAAAAAATCTGATCTCTAACGGATTTCTTACCACAGAGTATACCCTGGGAAGGAAAACCCTAAACTGTTGACCAATAATTGGTCTAGTCTCGATACTTTCGCTCCTCTTCCTTCTTTTTAGGGAATCCCTCTCTAATGATGTCTTTCTAATGATGAAAGGATCGCTCGCTACTTGTCACTCGTGATTCGTTATAAACAGATAACGCCTTAGAGAAGAGATTAAACGAATACCGAGACAAACCCTCTCATACTTGCCTGAACACATTCGAGAGGGTAAAATCCGATACCAACAGGGTAGAATATGTACGTCCAATGCCAGCAATGGTCAAGAGAGGGAAACTCTTTACAAAAAAACGCATACCAAGACGGCTTGGGTCCCCACGGTCTAGACACTACAGGGAAGCCTTCACGTCACGTGTGAGACTCATTGCCATTCGAGAGTTTGGTAAGGCCCATGCCCTCAGCTAGTGAGACCCTTGTGGCTGGCAAATGAGAATGATGATGAAATAATTAAGTTCAATGTCCTAATATAAAGTAATATAATAAAATTGTGCATGGTGCGATAAAGGACGATGATAAAAAATTATAAAGAAGGAATATTTTATTCTTATTGAGTTTGTCGACCACTTATTAAATGATTCTAGAGGCGATGAAATAATAATTATAATATTTTTAATAATATGGGTTTATATAAGCGCTTCGATTTTCCCCGATTGTATGAGGGGATGAGAATTAAAAGCCGGGGAGGCATCCTGTCGCAAATGCACGACCGCGTTCGCCCGCCCTCTCGCTTTTCAAATATTTGCAAATTTTAATAAATTTTCAGCTGAAAGTTCGAAAGTCCACTTTTTTTCTCGCAGACACAATGCCCGACCGCATTTCCGATTCCGGTTTATACAATCGCCGGCATACGTACACACGTCCCGCAAAGTTTATTGTGTACGAAAGCGATTACACCATTTTGCCTTTTTGTATCAATTTTTCAGTGAACTATATGGTACAGTGCGGCGCAGAATTGCCGGCCGTATAATGCGGACTTAACACGTAACCGTTAATAATATATTAGCTAATGGCCGAATTTTGAAACGCGCTTTCTTGGCCGGAATAAGTAACCGATAGGTGTGAATAGCCGTGGCTCACTAATAATTGATGTCACCAAATGTCAACCGCGAGTACTTTTCAATAATATAATCGATGTCGATGATCAATGATTGAATAAGACATATTTCAATGCCAAATTATTTTCTTTTCTTTTTCAGAATTTATCAAATATTAGTCAATTTTCGATAATTCTCGGGATTAATCTCAGGAAGAGGTACTGTTTTAATTAACTACTTATATTGTGGTATATTGTGACATAGTGAAAAATTAAAAAGATCATCTTAAAATCAAGAAATGAACCCACTTGATACAAAAAAAATAAAAATTGCAGCATTGGTTGAGTTTAGTCAATCTGCCATGACTAGATTTATAGAGAAATTTCAAAAAACTAAGTCTGTAGAGCGCAAAAAAGGATCAGGACCAAAGCGGAAGACATCTGCTCCAGAATATCGGCTTTTAAAAAGGTTCTGCTAAACCAACTGATTCAAAACAGCAGTGGATATAATAATGGAGTTCATCTAAGGTGGAGGATCCGAAGTCAGTGTAGTGAAATCATATGGAGTAGGCTCAAGGAAGATGGGTTTATGACACTTCTCCTGAAACAAATGTAATCTAAATGTCTCCTATGGACAATAGTTTACCGGACCTGGACTAAAGAGGACTGAAGGATTATCTTCTCGGATGAAAGTAAATTTATCTTGTTTGGCTCGGATGGCATTCAGTGTATGAAGGAAAAGAGGAGAAAGTTTGTTGAAAAATGCATTGGGGATGCTTTTCTTACAATGTAGTTAGAGATTTAGTGTTCGTCAATGCAGACGTTTATAAAGTTTTTATTAACCCCTTCAACTGCGATTCAATTTTTCAATCAAACAAATTATGAGACTATTTAATTTTTTGAATAAAATAGTATTTCAGTAAAATAATTATTTCTCAATATCCGCTTAGTATATTTCAATGAATTTTTTTTATAAGGAAGATAATATTATAATCAACGAAAGGAATCGCGAAATTAGTTGATGGAAAACAGGAATAATTTTAGATTTACAATTAGAAAACGGTTATGATTTTTTTTATGTGTTTTTTTTTAAAGACAAATATGAAAAAAATAAACAATGCTTCGACTGAAAAATTCTTTTATTCAATGCAAGTACAGATAATATATCAAAAATATCAATAATCTTGTACGCTGTGGTATTTTTCAAAAGATTCTGGAAGATGTAATGCAACAATTTTTGCATTCCCACATTGTCTCGCTTCTCTTTTTATTTTTGGTACATACTTTACACAATTTTGTGGGATTTTTCTTTTTTTCAGTTGGTGGAATATGTCTTGGGAAATATGCCTAGTTTTTGCACTGCAATCTAAGGGTTGAATCACAAAATGATGGTCTTCCTCTAATATTATAATTTGGTATGGTAATACTTAGCAACATTTGAACATATCGAACATATAAAAGAAAATTCATCACAGGAAAACATGTTAATACCTATGGTCAGCGATCTACTCCCTCCATGCCGTGGTTATATTTAATAACACATTTTGGTTTAAAAATATTATTTTTTCGGTCCCTCCACCTTTCAGTATTCTTTTTTTCCAGGATCGGTCATTTCAGCATATAATGGTCTTTTAATCGTTTTTTTGCAGTTTTTACTTGATTTCATTATTCTATAATTATTTAAATATGTAGAATACTGTTTAAAAAATATTGATAAAAATATTTCGTATCGTAATTTACAACGAGCATTGCTCGTGGTTGGCGGATACGCTCACGAGTGTCACTCGTGATTTCAGTAGAAGGCGTTATTAAGAAACTTGTTTCAACCAAAGACCAATTCTTATCGTATATAAACGACTGGATTTTTCAGGATGATTCTGCACTACGCCATCGGGCTAAAACGTTAAAGATATTATTTTTTGCGTTTAAAAATATCTAACATTTATATTTCTTATTCTCTTAGAGAAGCAGAATTTACCCTACTTAATTGTGAATCGGAAAATATCTACTTATCGCAATATCACTTTATCAGCGATACAGTAAATAGAGTCTGAAAATTAGTGGTGACCTATAGAAGATCCCCAAAAAATGAACAGGTTTAACCCGTACACTTATATTACAATTAAATCCTATCTCATTCGATGATAATATTATTTATATGACGATGTATTATCTATTCGTCAGTCAGAGATGGTTTAAAAAAATTAAAAATCGCAATTTTGATTTAAAAACAAGCCTCGAGAGAAGATGATCATCAAAATGGATGATGCAGACGCACTCGAATACACTTAGTCAGGCGTGCAAGAACATTTTAAAAAATCGGAAAAATTCATAAACAAGGAATTCGGATACTGCATGAAATGAGCGACGAGAACAAAACCTTGAGTTGTGCAAGAAGTTGTTCGTATCAGAAGAAGAATCATCGTTTCACGGAACTGGTGACTGGGGATGAGAAGTGGGTAATGTACTCGAACCAAACTCGACGGCTTACGAGAGGACAGACACTGAAACCGACACCGAAGCAGGGTCTAACGAACCGTAAAGCCCTTTTGTCGGAGTGGTGGGATTGTAAAGGGATCATCTATTACGAGGTGCTCCCATATGGCCAAACCATAACCGCTGAAATTTATTTCAATCAAATCGACCGTCTAAACGAAGCAATTAAAACTGAATGGACGGAAAAATAATGTCTACCCAATCCATCTATTTAAATCATTGCAAAAATATTATGTGGAAAATGTTATAGTAATAAATTACGTTTATGTTATAGACGATTAATTAATAATTAAATGCTTTATTGCTATATTTGTATTTTTATTTGAACTGCGATATCTTCGTCTGGCACCCCTGTTAAAAATGATGCAATGTTTTTGACAGCAACTCGTACAACTAGCTATGAGGGAGACAATTAAAAAAATAATTGAAAGATTATCCGTAGAAGATATGCTACAAATATCAGTGCCTCTCGATCGAACAGCATCTGTTGTATCCCCTTTAATACGGCCATCTCAATCGGACTCTTATCAACTGAACAAATAAACAGCTTGTTGACGTTCGAATTAATCTTTTAACCCTTTCAATGCGGCGGATCTAAATACGATTCTGCATCTGAGTGCGGCGCCCGTTTTGGACCAAATTATTTTTTTGGCGAGGTAAATTTGTATTCACCGTTTACCGCTATATTAGACCATTTTCACTAGAAGTTTATGCAAACCTTGTATTGATTGGATATATTCTTTACCATCTCAACTAAAATAAACTTGATTCAGCTTTATTTTGTAATATTAATAAATCAGACCTGGAAATCAATTATCCAAACCCGGATTGATGAAAAAATGGAATGCACAGATCAAAGCCTACAGAATTGCAGTGATTTTTTTTATACCGTGCAATCCATTACGTGTAAAGCCTTAGGAACTGCAAATACGTCGTTATCCCTTAATAGCCCTGAGCCAGGATGCATGCCAATGGAGATTTGGATAGGACACCACGCGCGATTTGGATCGTTACTATTTATTACATATTACATGGTTCCCTACTCATTTCTTGTAATTTGTTGTTGTATATTTATTGTGTTTAGCTGATTTAAAAAAAAAACACCATCATTTAACTAGGTCTAGTTTACATGTAACAGTTAAAATTTTACAAGAATCTCCTTTGACATTTTGTCGCACCTAGTTTGATTGCTTATGCGCATGTACGTCATGCGCCCCGCACCGAAACGGTTAAATACCCACAATTCCCTAGTTGCTAGATTATTAGAAACATCCTAATGTAATTAGTATAAATGTTGCATTATTCAAATATAAAATAAGGATATTATCTACACATGCATGATTAATATATCTTATACTGACGATGACTAGTCGCAAAAATAGCAGGTTGTTCGTAAAGTAATTTGTTTTTTTTATTAATTATATATTGTAATTTTCGGTCCAATAGCTTTTGCCATCTTTCTGGCAATAGCATAATTCCACGCTCATAAATTGTTTGTACTTTGCTGGCAAAAGCCCAGTCAGGTGATTTTGACCTCCTCATTTGAGTAAAGGTTTTAAATCTAAAAAAATTGTGGAGACCAGGATAAATAATAATCAAAGGGGCTAAGATCTGGAGAATATGGGTAGGTGTGAAGCAGTATATCTCATCAACAAGAAAGCTTTGAGTTAACAGCTTGTATGAAGTCTCGCATTATCTTGGTGGAACACTACACCTTTTCTGATCAATTCTTGCCTTTTCTGTTTAGAGTGAATCATTTTAAGTTGTCCCAGATGATGACAGTACACTTCAAAATTAATCGTTGTGTGGTGCGGTAGAAGCTAAAAAAAACGATTGCTTTGAAATCCCAACAAACAGATAGCATTATTTTTTTTAGATGAATATGGGCTTTTAATGTGCTTTGAGCCAGTTCATCTTTTTTACTCCATGATCTCTTGCGTTTAACATTATTGTGGACAACCCATTTCTTGTCCCCAGTGATGATGCGCTTCAAAGATGGATCATTTTCATGACGTTTGAGAGTTTTTGAATATTTAAGATATTTTCTTGACGTTTCTAGGCGTTTCAAATGATCATGAACGGTCGAATTCGATCAATTTAATCTCTCAGCGATCTCACGAGTTGTTATTCACCGGTTTGCATCAATGATGCCTTTATTGTGTCTTCATCAACTTCAACTGGCCTTCCAGAACGTGGTGCATCTGAAACATCAAAATTTCCGAATCAAACAAAACACCCAAATCTTTAACAGACGACTGCTTAGGAATAGATACGTTCCCAAGTCTCTGATTAAAGATGATGACCTCCTTTGATTCAGAAAATGTCATAGTTTGACATATTCCAGTACTTAATGGAGGGCGATTTAATATTGCTCAATCTTGCAAAGAATCAATGTTCAACAGCAAGGGCATCTTCCGTTGAAGTAACGGATCGAAATATTTTAAAATCATCTGCGAAAAGTGAGAATGTACAATTAAGGGTCCCATGAATATCATTTATAAATAAAATAAATAATAAAGTTCCTAAATTTGACCCCTGCGGAATACCGGAAGGTCTATTGTAAGCATACGACGTTTGGGAGTCGTATGTCACATATTGTTTCCTCTCTGCAAGGTAATAATATAAACTATCTAGTTTCAAAATGAGTCTACTTAGATAATTCTATTTTTAACACGGTGAAATATGTATTTGTGCAGAATCATCTCGAACAATTTTGCAGGTCTGAATATTGGGACGATTTTAGCGATGGGTTAAAAATATGACGAAGAGGTCATATAGAGTCCAGTCGATAGTTTCGAATTTATTTATTTAAAAACAAGCATCATTAAACTTTGTCTACGGTGTCGATGATTAGCTTTAGTGCATTCGGATAATTGGACGAGTCAGTATGAGTCCTGGGGTTGTCGAATACTGACTGAAAGTAGGGAGCAAATTGGCAATTATGTAAAGTAACACCGTCCACCACCATCAAATACCATGAACGAGATATATTTTAATTCGCAAACACGTATTGTTTATCGATAATTAGTCGTGCCGATTTTTTATTCAATAATTTTATGTATTTATTCGGAAATTTTCTTTGTATAAAAATAGGCTAGCGTCGGTCGCATAATTTAAACGATAAATGAAATTTAGCGGTGTAAATAATTTCGGTGAATTATGCAGATTTTCCGATCGGGGGGAAATTGCGCGAAAAATATTTTCTAAAATTTTCGCATCTCGTCGTAAGGATACGTATCGCCGAATTCTATAACTTTGGACACAAACTATCCCTTATTATTTGGAAATTTAACTGGACTCAACTCTCGAAAAATTTCACAGAATCGTTGTTAATATATCCAACGACTAGAAATATGCTATTTCTTAGTGGCATCCCTTGATACAACCCAGGTCTTCGACATGAAGAACTACTGTAGTAAATTAAGAAAAATCTTCCACGTCATTTTTATATAACCTTGAAATCATTATTTATTTTATATTTCATATTTCAAACATACATTTCCGTGTCAAGCAAACTGGAGAAAGAACAGCATTGTATCCGATTAACTCTGGAGCACCACAGGGAAGCGTAATTCTGTATTTAACTATACAATGCTGATACGCCCAACACCGGAAACACCCTAATCGCCACCTCTGCAGACGACACGGCTCTCCTGGCATCACACGAGGATCCGGACAAAGGATCTGAAATGCTTCAAGAAAGTCTTACAAATATTCACAGTTGGCTAGTCCATGCAACTTTTGCCCTAAAAAGAGGAAATTGCCCTCCTTTGAGCATCGATGGCTCATCGGACCACACTCTGATGAGAGATTTATCCCTAAATTTATTAATGTATTTATTATCAAAAAATAAATGCGTGATTGGCATTACAGATTAACCTAGGTCGCCAATCACGCAATCATAAAAACATAATTATAAAACATAGGTTTAATTAAAAAATATAAAAAAAATATGTAAATAAATAGCAAAAGTAATTTATTAATCCATTATATTAAATTATATAATCTCATATGAAAGATACACGAGATGGCGATATTTAACATTAAATATATCTACATAATCGGCTACATAAGTGGTTGAAAAGAGTAATATCTCTGGTTACCGGAGAGTTTCTGAGAGTAGCTGTCCTCACATTTGGCGGAAGAAAAAGCATACGCGAACGAGCTCGACGGTAGTGAGGTGGTAAAACGAAGATTGTGTACTGTACCAACTATCATCTTGAAGAGGTTCCTTGCCAAGTAGATCGACCTTCTTTTTTCGAGGATTACATACCCCAGGCAGCTCTGTACCTATGCGCTGGGGTATAAACTTGGGTAGAATCCAAACTCCCTTATGTAGAGATATCTAAGAAATTTTCTTTTGTATCTTCTCTACTCTGAAAGAATTCGAGGCGTCATAAGGCGCCCATATAATGGAACCTGATTCGAGCAAGCTCCGAACCAATGAATCGTGTAGCACTCGTATGACTAAGATGCTACGTATGTGATGAGAATTTCTCAAGACGAAGCCAAACATTCTTGATGATCTCATACACACGTCCGATACATGTAAACTAAATTTTAACTTAGAATCAAATAAAATACCCAGATCTTTAACAGACGATTGCTTAGGAAGAGTTACGTTCCCAAGACTGTAATTAAAGATGATCAGCTCCCTTAATCTAGTAAATGTCATTGTTTGACATTTTTATTACTTAATGGAAGACGATTTAATATTGCACAATCGTGCAAAGAATCAATGACCATTGCAACGAAAGGGCATCTTCCGTTGAAGTAACGGATCGAAATATTTTTAAATCGTTTGCGAAAAGTGATAACTTACAATAAATACCCAATGAATAAAATAAATAATAAGGGTCCTAAATTTGACTCGTACGGATTTCCGGATGGTTTGTTTACAAACGACGATATGGACTTGGATTTCACTAATTGTCTTCTCTCTGAAAGGTAATTATAGAAGAAACGTACGAGATTATACGAGAACCCAAAACTATCTAGTTTCAAAATGAGTCTAGCATGATTGTATTTTTCAAATCTTTATATATAACGTTGACTTGAACATAAAATTTGAAAAAGCAAGAGGGGCTGAAATCCGTATTGCTCATAGATAATTCTAATTTCAATTTAGTGAAGTATTTATGTAGAATTATCTCGAACAACTTAGCAGGTTCGGATAGAGTAGACACTGGTCTGTAATTGCTAATATGCGATCTCCTTTTTAAATATGGGAGTAGCAAGTTTACAAAAGTCAGGAAATTGGGACGACGTTAGTGTTAGATTAAACATATGACGAAGAGGCTCTGTTTCGAATTTAATTTTTCAAAAGAAAATCACAGTAAATCTTCAAATAATAAAAAAAATAACATTTTTTTTAGTGCAACAATAAAAATATTTCAGAAAAAGTCACATAATATTACTCTGTTATATAATTTCCCTCATTGTCTACGATCTTCCTCCATAACAAAGGCAACTTTTTAATTCCATTTTCGTAAAACTCTAGCGGTTCACTATTAAAATATGAATCCAGGTGATTTTTCACCTGTTCAACATTTGCAATTTTTTTTATCACAACGTGAATATTCCATTGATTTAAATAAATCATAGTCGGAATATGCTATATTAGGTGAATACGGTGGATGTGTCAGTAGTTCCAAATCTAGTACTCTGATTTTGTTCTGGGTGATTTTTTCAGAGGTCTTGCATTATCATGCTGTAAAATTCTCCAGTTGTTGTTAACCAGAACAGATGGTTTTTTTAATAACTTCACTTTTAATCATTCTAAAATAATTGGACACAGTATAACTCTGCCGTAACTGTTCAGGTTTTAATAATTTATAATGAATTATACTCTAAATATCCCAACAAAGATATAAAAAAACTTTTTTCAATGATAATGTTGGCCGATGAGTAGGCACACGCACCTGTTTTGAAGATAGTCATTGTTTTTTTCTTCTGGCATTACTGTAAGGGACCCATTTCTCATCCCCTGTTATAATTCTTCTGAGAAATGGATCTGTTTCGTGTCTGGACAATAAAGATGCACAGATTGTTACGCGTTGCCCCATAGCTGTTGGGGAGAGGTAGTGCGGTACCCTAATTATTTTTCAAATGATCTTGCACAGTAGTTATTGGACAGCTAAGGTCGTGTGGTCTCTCAGCTGTCGCCAATGAATTTAGGGCGTCGTCATCGATTTTGAGGGGTCTTCCTGTTTTTGGTTTGTCCTTTAACACTCTATCACCACTTTTGAACTTTTTAAACCATCTAAAGCACGTTTACAGTTTCAAGACGTCTCCATAAATATTGCAGAGAGTCTGTGTAGCTTCTTTCGGCTTTAATCCCTTATTAAATAAAAATAGCATGAAATACCGAAAATGTGTCTCTTTAATCTCAGGCTTCTGCATTTTTCTACTACGAAAATAAAATAAAAAACATAAAAAGAGTGAAAACAGAGCTTCAAAATGATACCAAATACGACTAACTCAACGACAACCGATAACAAACTGGCTTTAAAGTTACGCACCAGAAAAAATGTCATTTCTTTTCGTTTTACCTAATATAGTTTTTCTCTCGCATCCTTGTATCCTTTATCTGCATGTTTATAATTAAGATAAAATTAAAATATAATATAAGATGAAAAATAAAATAATTGAAGCTGAATATTTTCAGCATCTCAGTTTGAAGTGCGCTGAAAATCAACTGTGATTGATGATTGATGGTCAGGACCGAATGTACCAACTGCACGTTCACTAAGCAAGTACAGAGCAACACGGAAGACTGATTTAGATCCCCACGGCTTTAAGCCACCTAGGGGTGTCCAACGCTCGTATGCACCACTCGACTATACATGTTTGTAATAAGCATAAATGGTTGACGAACCCTAGATTAAAAATGATAATTGGCGCCAAAGATTTGCAGTGAAGATAAAATCAAAAAAAAATCTTTGATTATGCAAAATTGATACAAAACGAGTTCAATTGTCATACCCATCCGAACGATGCCCGCGCGCAATGTTGCTTAGCTACAGTGATCATACAAAAATTATATATATATTATATATTATTTGAGAATGAATTATTTATGTAGATGTTAAATTTTGTTGTTGTTTCTTTTACTCGTTTTTTTCGGGGGGGATAGGTCTTGGTTTTTTTTTAAATTAATTCATGTAAAGTAGGATCGCCCTGTACCTGGGAACGGTTCAATAAGGTGGGGCCAGGGGGGCGCGTGCGCGTCACGGGAGCTCTCTACATCTCGCTCCTTGAAAACCGGATCAGCCCTGAACGGAACGAGAGAGCCAGCGGTGGCCAACCGTTTTCAGCCACCAATCCGGGCACACGTCTCGAAATAGCACGGCCGGCACTCGGATTGAAGAAGAAGAGACGTGCTGGCGGCCGGTTAGAGCGGACGTGTCAGGTGCAAACCCATCTCACCGCAGCTTCGCCAACTTTCGCCAACTCGGTCCCGGGTTCCGGTCATGTGACTGTTCCGGGACATCGACGATGCTGTACACGGCTATCCGGACGCTGCCAGTACGCGACTTCTAAACCAACAGAGCCAACAACAACAACAACAACAAAAAGCCGAAGGTTAGTCGTATCTTTGAAAAACTTTTTCGCGCCCTCGAAACATTTTAAACCGTGCGCGAAAATTGGACTATCGCGTGCAAAAATGAATTTTAACACGAGTTTAAGTCATCATATTGCGATTTACGCGAACGGTGCCGCGTAAATCGAATCTAAAAGCAACACGTGCTCGACGTACGTTCAAAAAATTTACATAAAATAATCGTAAAACGCCAAATTTTTGCACAAAATAATGCAATTTATTTATTATCGACTGTGTAATTTATTTCACGTCATTTTTAAACAATATAATTTCAGCTGAAATTATTTTATTTTCACTACAATTTAATTAAATATTTAAAAATGACGAGAAATAAATAAATATATATTTTTGTATAAAGGCAATGGATAAGGTAAGTCGTGTACATCGCCGTGGACGTCGAGGGATTTTTCAGCATACGTTTTTCAGCATATAATTTGATACAAAAAAATGCGCGAAATTTTCTGCTGTATATATATTTTGTTCCCCGCGAATTAATCCTAATCAGGACTTCTGAAACCTTTCTGAAACGATTCTTTTTTTATATCTTCAATGTTAGATAAACGTCTTTATTTATCCATCATTTTGATTCTAAAAAAATAGCAATGTGCCTTGAAATTAATTTAAAAAAATAAACTAAACATCTGAAACACTGAAATTGCAAACAAATAAATTTTAAATAACGTCCTTAACTATTTCTCATCTATTCAAATAAATTATGCACGATGGACACGTCTGTGCGTTGTCAAATATCTCCCAAAATTGATTGATTGATGATTCGAAACATAACTTTTCAGTTTCAGTTTTGGTCTAATATTTTGATGGATTTTTATTTTATTTAATTTTCACCATGTTTTACAAAAATTGAAAACATCAGAATGGAGATGCGGTTTCGCGTATATATATATTTGCCATAAATGGGTTATACACATGTCTAACTTTTAATTCAATGGCAATTCAATTGCGCATAAATTTCGCGTAGATGGTCCTGTATTTTGAAACCTTGGCTGTATTTAATTAAGGAATTATTCCGGCACTTGCCTTTCAAACGCGGGAGAAATGGAACGTAACTCGGGAAAAGTTAGCCGATAATTTAGATTCGAAACTTATTCATATTCGGCAAACGAAAAATGGAGCGAAAAACATATTTGAATACGCTTTTTTCGCGGATAAGAATGAATCTCTTGAATATTTAAATATATCTTGTTAATATAAAATATGGGGTCTTATGATATTGAGGTATAATTCCAGAGTATTTCGACTTATTAGCTCAATTCGAATGAGAATATGTTTAAATTAAATTATTATCAACGGGTTTTAAGCGAAAATTAACGCGTTTTAAATTATATTAATTGTTTTAAAGCCATTTTGATTTTTTAGTCATTTTTAAAATATTCTTGATCTATTTTCATGATTTAAAAAATATTTAAAGTATACTCAGATAGCTGCTAGCATTTAAATGTGATATTATAGCTTAATCCTTCTTATAAGTTGTTCATCATTTTTTATATAAAATTCTAATCCTTTTTAATAACATTACATTAAGATATTTGTCATTAAAAATAGTTAGATCTTTAGTTGACTTCAGATAATTTATATATTTATTAAATTATAGATCCGTAATAGATCTGAATATAATACGAGGAGATCGAGTCCTTAAACATTCTAATGTTTAGTTTTTAATATAGTAATTGTATTATAATAAAAGCAGTGTCGTAGCTAGAAATTTTAGGTCCAGATGCAAAGCCCAATTTTTTTAAATATCTTTTTATCTGGAAGAATTTATTTCGTGATTTAGAAATCTTATTTATTTAATTATTAATGACATCTTTGTGTCTGTAACTTTTTTGACCGAAATTTTTTTAACGAAAGATGATAATTTAAGCTTAGAAAACTATTAACATTGCGAGAAAATTTTGATCTTTGCCGCAAAGCTGACAATTTCAATAAAAAGGAGCAGCGCAGCTAAAGTTTTTTAAGTTTGATCGAAAACTAAAAATCTCCTACAAGAAAAATTTACAATTCAATAAAAGAAAATTTTCAATATCCTTAAAATCACTTTATGTAGAAAAACAAAATTCAACTTCTTAATTTGCATTTCTTATCCATCGTTGAATAAATAATATAAATTTAAAATTGGTTTGACATTTAAGGGAACATTAGTGGTAGAGACACTTTCTCCTTGTATCTTTAGAATCTTTAAGTCAAATAAATAAGTGAGGGCCTCAAGGCCTGAGGCCCCTTAATGGCAAGGGCCTCGATGCCTGAACTTCGCGCCTGAGCTTAAATATCATATCCGACAAGTTTCTCATTGTTTTTTATTGCAAGATGCAAACAAATATTTTATCCGAACCTAGTTTTTATTTAATTTTTAAGCATTTGAGTTCTAATTGTCTCATTTTTTATGTGAAAAATGAAAACTTGACGTATATTATTTTAATGTTTTCAGACGTATTGATTAAAAAATTGAAAAATCCACAGATTTTCGTGTAGTTTTTCACAATTTTCACGCACGTAAAAAATAGTAATAACGGAAAATTCGACGTATTATGATAATTTTCCGTACACAATGTGTATACATATCTCGATGCCGATCGCATTGTACGACCATATCCTTTTGTGATTGACTCGAATCGATTAGTTCCAGATTTAGTTTTATGGACGAACCGAAAAGGCTTTATCCAAAATTAGAAAAGCCAAGGGCCTGTCTGGGTGTGCGTGTGCACTTACATGTTTGCACTACGTACCGATGTATACGTATATACACGTATACACGTGTAGTAACATCCGATACAAAATCGTTGGGGTATCTAATGTCATATCAAAGTCATGATCGTCACGTGTACAAATTGACAAAAGGGGGGTACGACTGGTTTTTGCTGATTCGACATGAAAAAATATATCTATCTATATACATATAAAGGGGGTAGGTCTGTCACTGCAATTTGCCAAACAAAACGCTGGGATTTCGGCTCAGAGTCGATTCCCTCGACAGTTTTAAACGAATTATGCTCGGCGATTTTTTTTTTGAAGCGTAGGAGAACCAGTTAGAATAATAAAAGAGAGTATTAAATTAAATTTATTATGTGTATATAAGGTAAATGTATCCGAATCTCTTTTTTTCACGGGGAATTCTTTGATAAAAATATATATTAGACATTAGTTTTCATAGCATTTTTATTAAATAATAAATTTAATTAAATATTCTCCTCAGACCTATTTAATTTTACGAAGGGTAAATTATGAGATAAGCTCTTGAAAATTGAATAGGCGGATTCAAAATAACCGGAATACAAATTATCAATTTAAGATATGCGTAAGATGAAGTAATAATATTTTTTAAACCAGGAATATAATGTTTTATTATTATAAAAATAGTCTTATTGTTAGCCCTCCAATGTAAAGGATTAAATTCCATCTTTATACCCTTCAATGGTCTTGGCTTGAAAGCTTTATTGATCAGCAATGGTTATACAATATCATTACTCGATCTCTTCCTGCCTCGAATCCTCTAGCAGCTTTTTTTTAATTTTGATAAATAAATCCTATATATTCTCTATTGAAAAGTACAACTTTCTATCATCTTTCCAGTAATTCTAATATCCTATTTGTATTTTTCGATTCTTCGATATTCTTAAAATTTTTGTTAGACAGAAAATACTGCATTGGTCCAAATAAATGGTAATCCGATGGAGCACGATCAGATTCTATATATTTTAGCCTTTTTCTATTTTTAATGGTTTCAGCTGATCTCAATAGCACTGTGCCGTTATCATCTGGACATATTTAAGAATTGTATTATGAATAATTAATTTACGAATCCACCGTAAAGATAAAGGTACCTTTTTGACTGCTAGGTTTAGTTTCGGCGTCGCTAGGGGTACCTTTTAGAATGCAACTGATTTTGATCCATTTGCTTCATGACATATTTGCTTCATCATCACCATAGGCACAACAGCCCTATTGTAGCGTCCTAGCCTTATCCAACACCATTGTTCATCTTCCGGTAAGTGTCAATGATGCAGCGTCCTGCTGTACATAATCCAACCACTTCAGTCTTGGTCTTCCTTTCCTCAGGGGACAAGAAGGCTTATTAGCCAAAAGCTTTATTAGTGGATAGCTTTTCCGTATCCATGGCATGTGATCGGCCCACTGCAGTCTGGCCACTGACCAGTATATCCTTGTATAGTCGGTATAGCTCCTCGTCCTTTCCCCATCGTCTCTACAATATCTAGTTGTCACTCGTCTTGATTTGAGTCCAACACTTTTATTTATGTATTTAATCGACTACAATAGATAGGTAGCATAATAGAAAAAATCCTAAGCGTCACTCAGCCATATAAATAAAGATAAAGAATATTTCTAACTAATACGTACTTAGCTCAGTCGCGGTTAACTTGCAGTATCTAAATAATATGCATTGTAACTATAACACTGGATCAAAACATAACTTAGACCCGTATGTTAGAACAGAGCTAATAAGGATCATGTAGAGCTGGACTTTAGTCTTCCTTAAAAGGGATTTCGACCATATATGCTGTTGAAGTCCAAAGTAGCATAAGTTTGCCGGCATAGATCTTCCCCGCACTTCTAAATTGGTTTCATTATTTTTTGTATCAAGTAAGCCGTAATGTCTTAATTGCTGAACGGTCTCCAAGCCTTTCTTTCGATTCCTAGGCTTCAAAGATTCGTCCTTGTCATATGAACATGTATTTTGACTTGGTCTCGTTGATCCTCAGTTCCATGCCCATTGTCGCTCTCATTATTAGCTGGCATGCATCCATAAGAGACGCCTGAGATCTAACAACAAAGTGTAGTTAAAAGTCCTGTCGTATTTTTTTAATAAAAATATTAAAAAATAATTACCATTACATTGTATAAACTTCTGTCATCTATTTTCCAAATCTAAAACACCTTTCTTAAAAAAATTCTGCTTCCTTGGAATTGAAAAAATCAGAAATGGACGATTTCACTTTACTTTCTGTTTGGAATGATTTATTTTTAAAAAAGTGTTCATGGAACGAAACAAATGGTAGTCTGAAGAGGCTAAGTCTGGCAGTAAGCAGGATGCAATAAAGCTGTCAAACCCAAGTCATCCATTTTTTTAGGGACAAACCTGCGACATAGGGACGCGCATTATCGTGGAGGAGGAAGATTTACTCTTCTCTCGCCAGACCCGGCCTTTTTCTTTGTAATGCATCTTTTAATCGCTCCAATTGGTCACAGTACACTTGCGCTGTTACAATTTGACCTTTTTTAAAACTTCGTGGTAAATGATTCCTTTAGAATCCCACCAAACGCAAAGCAAA
>JAGXCT010033380.1:0-20235 GCA_022495035.1 Philopotamus ludificatus | reverse complement strand
CTAATATTCCTCCCAGTGTCAAACCACGACACTGGTTAATTTTAATACTATTTCATTCAGATTGTAATTTACATTAATTGTTTTATAATTATTTATTCAACAAAGGATAGATGGGTTAGATTACATAATTCCAACGGCGCCAAACAACCTATATAAATATTTTTATAAACCATGGGGATGTATTGGGTTCCTTTTACATATACCCTTGACCACTGATATAATTTAATATCGATGAAACCTTTATTATACTGGAAAAAATCCATAACTTATTCAAATCTTAGTAGACCCCTATAGACCCCTTTATTTTTTTTTCTCCAATTATAGATTTTTTGACAGCCCGCGAAGCTCTTTGCAAACATTAACCATAGAATGTCAAATCAAAAATATTTTGATAATAAAAGTTTTATGTGCGAAAAATTAAGTCAACAAACTTTTTTTCTATATAGACCCCTTTGTACTAAATAATTTTATTCATAGACCCCCTACCATTTTTCCTCCAATCTACAGCAGTGATACCCATACGGCGGTCGTATGTGCATCACTATAAACATTTATAAATTATACTAAAGTTTTAAATGAAAATTCTTCAGATTTTGATTAGATTTAACTCAATTACAGAAATAAAGATTTAAATGAAACATTGCAAAAAATTATCACAAATGCAAAACAGAATGAAGATTTTCTTGCAATTTTTTTTAAGAAACGCTAAAATTAGTGTATTTAAAGATTAAATAAAATTTAAAATAGATAAAATTTTCATCGATCTGGAATAGACCCCTGGAACAATATATACCCGTTTCAAACTTCTATAGACCCACCCCCAGGGGGTCCACCAAGGTCAACCCCGAATAAGATAATTTTACTCTTAAATCAGAAATCATTTTAAGGGTTGTTCATTCAGCAATGTTGTCTTTATTGTTTTTTATTTATTTTTAGGAAAAGGAAAAATCGCAGATGGCCGTGTTTAACAAATTGTATTCTTTTGGCGAATAGATACCGGCTATTAATGTCAGAATACGTCAGGGATTAGTGTACCAACACAACAAACAATTGTGACAATCAGACACTCATACAGCCCACGACGGCTCGAAACCAACGCGGCTGGCCGATGGGGTATATGTTGTATGAAATTAATGAATGAAAATATACCCCAAGCATTTAAAGTCAAAACATTTTTAAAAAATGGATTATTCTATAAATAAAAATAGTTATTCATGACATATATTAGTAGAAAAACACAAAATATTGACCAAATTTTGATTTTTTCTATTAATTAACCTAGCCTATTATCTTTATGTTTATTAATAAATCATTCCAAACAAAGGTTTTGATGAAGAAGTATTAAATTTATTGGTTTTAGAATAATAAACAATTTTTTTATATATGTGATGAAATATTGTATTTATAAAAATATTGTTTTTAGTTAATACATAACGCTGGTAAATTGATATACATCGGAAAATTTTCATAAATGACATTTTGAAATAATTTTTAAATATATTTTCAAATTTTATTATTTTATATTGAAGAATATATATTCGCCTATATTTATATAAATTTCATAAGTCTAGCTCAAATGGAAAATAAGTTACAGATTTTTCGCAGTTGAATTCATGATCCGTCCTACTGTACGACGGCTCGCACCCTGATCGGTTTCTACCCTGGCACAGCACGATATTTTTTCTCGCTCGGACTTGCACAGGCGCGATGCGTTTTTTCATTTGATAAAACACATCGCACCCGTGCCATTGTAAAGTAATATTGTTGTTTTTATTTTTTTTTCGCAATTGCAGACAATAAAGAGTTTGTTAAACTATAAAATAAATAGACCCCATCGGCACGGCTAGGTTAAACAAAGAGTTGGGAATCAAATTAACAATCGAATTCGAAAAACTATTTGTTTTTTACTACAATAATATTTACATTAGGAAAAATCAATCTCTTCTTCATACTATAATAAAAAAATTATATATAAATCTTTCCGACCTACATTTCGTTTCAAGTCGTATTAAATGTAAATAATTAATTTACATCGTGTTAACTAAGAAAAAACAGTAAATAATTCAGGTACTTTCAGTAAATGAAGCTCGTGAGACGATTCAGCGTCTACGTTATCAACATCATAAATCACTAAGCTCTAAAGAAAATGGTCCGGCGAATTCACATGAGAGCGCAATTAACGACGATGCACGCTCCAGACACATCTTGTAAAAGTTTCATGAGTGCTGAATTATTTCGTAGGTTCGGTGGTAGGTAGATGTCTTTTGTGTCTGGGATCTGTCGCAGAGGACACGTACATGATTTTTTTTTCACTCTCTTTCTCTTACTCCATCTATATTTATCTATCTATCCCTCTGCTGGAAAGGGTCCAGCCGTAAAACTCGACATCCTCCGGATATTCTTCTCGAGCAATATTAAATCCGCGTTTATCGAATATTGGTCAGCAATGGAATACGGCGACAAATTGAAAGTTTACTCAGACTGTGTGTGTGTGTGTGTGTGAGTGTGTATAGGGTGTTCGAGAAAATTGCTGACAAATTGATCAAGATGAAGTGGCCTTACCTGAGAGGGACCAAGAGTCGAAGGGCTTTATTTTGCAACGGTAAACAGTAAATTTGAAGTGATGGAAAAGAGCTGAGAAAAAATGTTTATTCATTCATTGCGAATCAAATATAAATATAATTAATTGGCAATTTAATCAAAAAATAATATTATTCATAGAATAGAATATTTACGTCTATTTATTTGCTCGGTGGGGAAAATTTTAAATGTATATTTAATTTAAATAAATTTATGTACATATCATCTACATATATATAAACTTAATTTCTAATATTTATGAACCCAATTTGGGATAAAATATTCACATAATTAATTTAATTCAGTTATATCTTGCAGGGTTAGTTATGTACAGGATGTACTGTTTCAATATTAAAAGGATTTAGTAGGTATTACAATAAGCTTAAATATGTAAGATACATGCCTCAGATTATCAATATACATATTATTAAGGCATGACACGAATAAAGAAAATGAAAAGAAAATAATTAAATTTTGAAGAACCTAAATTACAAGTGGAATTCATCCGGAGATGAGTCTTTGAAAGATAAACCAAAGGTGGGTCACCCTTCCGACTTCAATGACGACATTTTAAATGCGATATTGGACCAAAATCCACGTCAAACGACAAGGGATTTGGCAGAGAGACTCAATACGTCACAATCTACAGTTTATCGCCGCCTGGAAAATTTAGGGAAGTCTCTTTATTCGGATTTTAAGTCTCCTCTCGTGGCGAGAGCCTTTTTTGAACAGGACATTGTTTGACATTGACAATTGTTTTCAGAATTCTCTAGTTTGTTAAAAATGTACGATAAAAATTCAGCGAACAGACCTTCCTATCTATGTATTGTGGAAAGTTTTCGTTCCAAATAATACATTTATTCCAAGGACAATTTTTAACCGTAAATACATACATATGTCATATATTTTACAAAGGGCATGCAGAGCAGTGAATGGAACTGTGTCGAGTCTTAAAACAAAAAAAAACAAGCATTATGTAGCGTATTAGATAACACGTTACGTGTGAACCCGCGTTAATGCGGGACCGGGTGTTTACCGCTTAGGAAAATGTCCGCGCTAACGCGGGACCGGGTCTCTAGGTGTTAAGAATATTGTATTGAAGTATTTAAAATTTACTGAAATTAAATGAGGATTCGTGACTCGGACCACGGAGTGAGAAAGAACATGTAACTAATAATTAAAAATTAATTTATATGTGAAAAACAACTTAGCAACAGTCATATTTTAGAACTATTGATACATACATAAAATATTCTACGGAATCGTCAATGATTAAACTCTGGATCTGGGATTTTGTCTCAGAAAATACGATAAAATCCTGACTTTATTTATATCACAGGTTTAAAAAATTTATATCACAGGTTTAAAATTAAACTTAGAAACGCTCAGCATTTTAAGATAAATAAACAAAAATATGGCGAGTAAATTCTAAATTAATTGGAACTATAAATAATGTTGATTACGTAATGGATGAATTACGTAAAGATAAAATAGATTAAATCGGGGCCGACAATTGCGCCCCAGATAACGTAAATAACGTCATATCAGCGCCAAAAAATTCTATATATGATTTAATTTTGTACAATCACATATATTTATTTCCTCGATATTAAATACAGTCAGTCCTCGACATACGCTGAATACAACCTCCATTATTCAACCAATAGATCAAGCCGTAATATTAGGGGTACCAAAAAGTAATCAATTTGCTGAAGGCCACAGTGGAAGCCGTTCCTCGTCTAAGTATTGAGGAATTATCCCAAAAACTCAATGCTCCATGGTCAACAGTGTAATATCACTTAAAAAAAACGGCAAACATGTGTGTTTGGTTTGGTGGTTGGATTCCTCATGAGCTCTCCGAAATGAACAAGGAGGTGCGAGTGAGTACGTGCCTCTTTGTTGTCGAGACATAAAGTCAAAGTGCCACTGGAATCTGTAACCAGCATGAAAAATGGATAGCGTAATAGATTAATCGCTACTCTGGAAAAGAAGGGTTTTCTTAAAGGCCGAAGGATGTACCTGTCCTGTGTCCTAGGGTTCTCATTCTTACCTTCGCAAGGTGCTCTTGTGTGTCTGGTAGGATATTCGAGGAATTATCCATTACAAATTGTTGAGACCAGAAAATACGGTAAATGCAGAGATCTATTGCCAGCAACTCGAAAGATTGAATGAAAAATTGATAACGAAACGTCCAAGTTTGGTCAATAGAAAGGGAGTAATTCTGTTGCACGACAACGCACGCCCTCACAGTGCAAAGATGAGCCGAAAAAAAATTATGGATTTAAATTTTGAAGTCTTGAAGCATCCTCCATATTCGCCAGACCTTGCCCCATCTGATTTCTATCTATTTAAATCGACGGAACACTCGCTAAGGGACAAACAAATTAAAAATTTGCAAGATGTCGAGAATCACTTAAATATCTATTTTGACTCAAAACCTGAAAGTTTTTATAGAAGAGGAATTAAAAAGTTGCCTTAAAGATGGCAAACAGTCATGGATAATGATGGAGAATTTATATTATAACATTAAAAAAATTGTAAAAATATATTTGATAAATATTTTTAATGTTTAAAAAAATAGATTTATTTTTGGTACCCCTAATATAATAAATATTACCTACGAAATACATTTAGACAAGCAGTTGGAGCTTTTGATGGACAGAACGTAAAATCGTTAACCCAATTTTGGAAAGAGTACAACATATATAAAGCTGTTAAAAATATTGGTGATGCCTGGAGGTGAAATTGCATATAAATCCTTTGAAACTAAACATATTTTTTGCCAAAAATGCTAAATTGTGTGCTTTTCTCGACGTACGCGAAAATCTTCGGAACCAACTAATCGCGTAAATCGAGTATTATTTTAAATAGTACTTTAAACTGTAAACTGCAGATGAAAAAGATTAAAAAATATCAAAGTTTTTCTGAAGTGGACTACCGAGACAACCTGCATTTATACAGAGAGGTGGATATGAGGCCATCGACCGCATCTCGCAAAAAAATTGTTTAGAAATTCTCATCAGGGAGGACCAATGCCGGTTTTTGGGTCGTTGCGCTGATGAAAAAAAATAGTTTTGCCCCGGATATTTTTTCCTGATAGAGACATTGTTCATCATAAAAGGAAAATCATTTGAATTCGCTCCTTGAGAGAATCGAAAGAATACAATACTATTAGGTAGAGTCATAAATAACCTCCGATTTAAAAAAAATACGAAATTATAATGAAATAATGTTAAATATAACCTTCTCCCATCTTATTGGCAACTTATCGATTCCCTCCTCATAACATTTGATGGGTTTGGACTGAATGAAAATATCGAGGGCCTAATTGACTTGTCATCATTAATGAAAATTTTTCCATTCGAAAAATTATGTAAGGAACAGAAAAAGTGTAGTCCGTAGGAGCAAGATCTAGAGCAGGGGTGAGCAATCTTTTTTTACAACGGGCCAAATACAAATTTAAAAATGGTGAGCGGGCATGTAAGAAACTTATGATAATACAAAACTGATAATTGAACTTAAATTATCTCTTTGTTAACAAAATAAACATAGTATTATATATATAGCCGATCCGTCAAGGCGGTTCAAAACCAACTGCGTGGTCCGAAGGGGGTCTATTTTCCATTATAAATTATAAAATCCAAGTATTTTAAGTAAGGATATTGAGAAATTCTTGATCAATATCTTGATAAAAAAATGATTATATTTTTGTGTATTACAGCAAAACCATGTTGTTGTATACTGTGTTATAGAAGGGTTTCCTGTATATTCAAATATTCGCGGAGATTTTTTCAAGAGCATCTTAAATTCTATGTTCAACTTTTCGCAAAAGATCTGTTATTTTCGTTTGTTTGCTTTTGGCTAATTGGAATAAATACTGTGCAGTTCGATCTGTATTTAAATGAGGGGTTTTAAAGCATATTTTACGTTTTTCTTAATTCAAATTAAATTAAATTCTCTCCTCGGTTTTCCATCAGAAAAAATCATTGTCCTCTTTGCAACATCATACGAGACCGCGAATAAAAAGTGTTTTGTGCAACGCGGGCGAGGTTGATATCAATTTTATCCCTCCCCTCGCCTACCCTCCTTCGCCCGGACATCATAGCCGCGCGCTTTCAGCGACCGATGCTCAATTCAAACAATTACCCACAATAAACGGTTTTATTCATCCCCCAATTTATATCGTTATTTTACTTGTATCGTGTTAATTACTTTAGATATTTTGATCGCCTTCAAACCGATCGAAGACAAAGCGACAGCTCGCCAACAAATAGTGAGGTGTCTTAAACCTTTCTGCGACGGCGAGATCCCATACTAAAATCTTAAACTATCCAATATTAACCGCCAGTGGCGGCCACCCTAAGGGCCACCACCAATAACTTTTCTACAAACAACACAGGGATTCAGAATATCTATTTATCCCCTCCCAACCCCTACTGGGTGCCCACCAATAACTTTTCGGAAATGAAAAACAACTATCTACCATACCATTGAAATTGATGGTCAGCTTTTCTTTACATTTTTTTATATTACAGTCAACATTACCCTGCATATTGTTGACTAGAGGCCCAATTGAACCATGATTAATACCCAACAAAACAGTGCAAAAATATGTACATGTTGCGTACACAATATCCCAGGGTGCATAAATAAATCTGGTCTCTAACGGATTTCACCACAGAGCCAGTATACCCTGGGAAGGAAAAAAACCTCAATCTGTTGACCAACAATCGGTCTAGCCCTCGATACTTTCGCTCCTCTTCTCCTTCTTCTTCTCTTCTCTCTGAGGAGGTGTCTTTCCCGTGATGAAAGGATTGTTATTGCGTGACAGGGCTAATAATCACTTGCGACCGGCTACTTGAGACTCGTTTTGGGCAGATGTGCATATGTATGCCTGTGTATATCTATATAGGTGTGTGTGTGGTCGCTCGTTACTCGTCACGTTAAAAGCAGATAACGCCTTAGAGAAGAGAACAAACGAATACCGAGGCAAACCTCCTACTTGCCTGGACACAGCGCTGAGAGGGTAAATCCGATACCAACATGGTAGAAGATGTCCACGCCAGCAATGGCCAAGAGAGGGAACTTTTTATAAAGCCGCATACCAAGCCCCTCACGTCACGTGTGAGACTCAGGTTCCTTTGGCCTCGACTACCATGCGAGAGTTTGGTAGGGTCCATGCCCTCAGCGAGTGAGAGCCTTGTGACTGGCAAATGATGATGATGATGATATATATATATATATATTATTAATAAAATATTTTACTGCTCTTTAAACCGATTCGTCGCAGGGACTCGTAACCAACCGCGTCGTCCGAAGGGCGTCTATTTATAAGGGAAATAGACCCCAAGCATTTCAACTCAAGATATTGATAAATTCTTCATAAAAATCTCGACTTTTTAAAAAAAAAAAAAAGGATTATTATAAGAATAAAAATAGTTATTCATGATACCCTTCATAATTAGGTCGATATTTTGGTGTTTTTAAATAATTAATATGACGCGTAAATGACACGCCGCACACTGAAGACACGCCACCGATAGACCGACCGCTAAACTCTCGTGACACGCGTCACTATTATACATTTCACTTGCACTTGGCACATCTTTACGGATGGGAGCGAGAAAAATCAACGCGCCCGTAGCTACAGAAGCGAATATTGTTGTTTAGTCAATGATTATTTATAATATTTATTTTTTATATTTTTTTAAACAAATACAAATAGATTGTAATATGTAGGATTCATATAAAAATAATTATTCGAGAAAAATCAAAAACTAGGAGTCCCAAATAGTCCCAAATCATCGGCACGGCTAGGTTAATGACAACTTTGGCATTGCTTCTTTGCCATTAATTGGCATTTATTTGCAGATATAGAGGACGACCGCGGGTTGCTCATCCCTGATCTAGAGAGTAGGATGGATGTGGCAAAACAGACCATTTGAGCTCCAGATTTTGTTCTTGAGTCACTTTTGCCGTCTGTGGTCTGGCGTTATCGTGTAACAGGATAACGCCTTTCCGATTGACGAGTTCAGGACGTTTTCCAGTAGTTTTTCATGAACTCTTTGCAGCTGCTGAACGTATGTATCGGCAATAATCGTTCCGTTGCGCTTCATCAGCTCGTGGTGGATTATTCCTCGACGATCCCACCATACAATTTTCTTGCCATGAATATGGACCGGTAGGGATGGTTGATCCTTATCCAACCATTGGCTTTTGCGGACAATATTTTTATAGGTAATCCATTTTTCATCGCTTGTTATTGTCCTGTCCTGGCGACTCGCCCTTGGTTCATCTTTCCGTCGCTTTGGTACTAGTTATCACATGACGAATATACACTTTTTGATTCTCTATTTTAAGGGTTCGGAATAACGCCACTGTAACGTCCATCCCACTAGTGTCAAATGACTGACAGTCCACTTATCTATCTAGTGAAAACAAAGATCCCCTTGTCGGGTGACTCACTGCGAGTAAATTTAAACAATAGAAACCTTTTACCTGAATCGGAAGTTATTAATGACTCAACCTGATATTAAAATCTAGTGGATTTAGAGCGTATTTAATCAAGGACAATTTGCTTGATTCTAATTTGATTAGCAGCCTCATCTATTAGATATTTACGAACATCATCCGGCTATTAATAATCTTAAATTGGAGCGTCTGAGTGTCTAATATACATTTTCATACGCAGGGTTAGCGCGGTAAAACGCTTAAGCCGGTGTGTCACCTTTCGCCGCCCAAAATTAATATTAGATTACGTCTTCCATATTTAAGACATTACCGCCAAACAGCCCTTTACACAGTTTGAATGTCAATTACCGGTAATATGGTTATTTGTATATGGTGGCGTGTACGACAGCCACAGCAGGCGTCGCGAAAATGATGTCTAGCGTCCACTTTCGCTTACGTTTACGATTTTCATAAATTATCACGGATCGTGATTCATTAGCGCTGAAATAAAATTTACAACTGCCACTAACAGGTGGGGGACTCGCTAATTTGACTTGATAAATTATTCCCGTACTTCGGTTAAAACTGTCACTGTATCCGTGATGTATTACAAAATTATCCTGAAACGGTAATTATAAAAAAAAAAAAATTAAAAAAATTTGAACGATAATTATCCACGGATAATCCGACATTCGGATAATCAACACTTGCGTATTATATTTCTGAGCTTTCCAACTCCATTAACAACACATACACGAAGACAAACACAAAGTTAATAATGGAAAATGTGCGCTCTCGCCAATAATGGAAAATGAAAATCCCCCACCAAAATGAAAACGCTGAAAATTTACAGTCAAACGAAAATAACGAAACATCCGACAGTGTATTATATATTTTACATACGCAAAAAAAATATAATTTAAATTATCGTACGCTATATATAATTTGGAATCCATCCTTGCGAAAGCTTTCAAGTCCCAGAAAGCTTTTAGGCACGATAAAACTTGATGAAAAGTTTTAAAATTTTAATCAATCAGATTATTCTGGAGCTGGCGGAACTGATGTTAATCAATCCAACTTTTGACGAAAAGGGTTAACACACACACTTACGTACAAGGGCTCGTTTGAAACTTTAAATTGCTAATTTCGAAGAGCAGGAAACTCTTGGACTTGAAATATAATGGATTCAGCCAAAATATCTAAATTCTTCAGGTTGCTACGTTTTTAAAAAATAAGAAATTCGGCCAAGGTTACATTTTTCGTGCAAATCTAAGGTAATCCGACATGAATAATGCGTACATGTCAAAAATTCAAATCGCGATTCGAACACATATATACGCATTTACGTTTGTGTATGTATAAAATAAAGGTTTACTCAAAGGGGATTTCAATCCTTGAGTAGGGTTGAGATAAAATAATATTAGAAATCAAAGGGAGATGATTAAATAAACAATTTCGCACGATTTTTTTTATTGCATTAGTTAATATTCCGATGAAATATTAATATTCGTAATATAAATACTAGTGTTGATTTAATACAGGGGAATTTCGATTCATCGTTTCTTAGAAAACATAGATAAATAAAAAAACTCTCTATATTTATATTAATAAAGATATTAAAAACGATCGTTTAGATAGTTAAGTGAGATAAGACTACAATTTTTAGGCGATAGATTTTAGAAAACGATGTATGCGCAATTATCTAGCGTCGTTCTTATATATAAGAACGATAAATACGGGAAAACGGCGAATACGAGTAATTATCAATCGGCGACAATAAATTTCGCGAGTTAGTGTAGCACACGATTTTTCTATAGAGTCATTTTACTACAAATTAATTATTACTATAATACATTAGCAGCTCCAATCGGAGCAGTAGGGGCTGCTGCCCTGGGCGTTGCAATATTATGGCCTTTAAATTGGCAACTCAATATTATGAAATTAGGAAGAGTAGAAAAAATTATATCGATTTTATTTTAAACTTTGAAGTGCCTTTAAAATAATAATTAGCTTAAATAAAATTTTCTAAAAGCTCAGACATTTTGCATATCTAGAAACGAATCTCAAGATTAACCGAATTAACGTAATTATTAAAAATTATCACTATATTAAAAATATTTTTATAATAATAACTACTGAAAAATATGATATTTAGAGAAAAAAATATATTTTTAGACATTTGGTAGAGTGAAAGTTTTCACGTAAAAGCAATAACCGTCATTGTGAAACACTGAACATTAACAAAATAGTAAAAACTAAAAATTGCGGTAATCTAGTAAAGTAAAGCGTATTATTTGATTTATTAATAAATTTTTTCAAGGAAAACACATGTTTTAAAAATATCGCGAAAACATTAATTTTATCAATTTCAAGAACTAAACGCTAATTAATTAAAGATTAAATATTACAACGTTAAAAATATATTTTTATTCAGAATTTATGAAAATATTTTCATTAAATTCATAATTCACGATATAATCACACGATTATCATTTAAATTAAAGATATGAGAGATTTATTCAGTAACATCGTTTGATATTTAACGCACTCGTTTTATTCTGAAAAAAACGTTGTATTTTATAGAAATAATCATTAGATAATTATTAAAAAGTAAATTAACACAGTTTTCAATATATTTTTCATCGCTGAAAATTTTATAGATAATATTTTAATTTATTTAAAAACATATATAATATATTCGTTTGTTCGATTAAATTAAAATCTATGACTGGATTCGTTGCGATTAAACGCAAATTAATCTCAGAATTAATAATAGCTATCGAATCGATAGGTTCTGTCCACGATCGGATCCCTCACGTCCTACGTATTCGCTAAAAAAAACTTATTTTTGTCGAAACTTCAGCAATAAGCCGCAAATCGATGCAACGCTTCAAAAGATTTCGCCGAAAGTTTTTCGCCACTTTGCAAGTTTTTCCCATTTTTTTTATACGCTTTCGCTGGGAGAACTCGGTCAGTTTTAGAGATACGAAGGCGAGATGGGGGTCGTTCGACGGGCTACGCGCGGCCGGATTCGGAAGGTCCGGAAAATTTTGAGGTTTAAGGCGGGAAAATTCGTTCGGCGGGGGAAACATAACCGCGTCGCCGGCGCGCGTGGTTCTGACAGTCGCGTTACCTGGCCTCCGCGCCAGAAGTCCGCGACGTCCGCCATGGTCGGCTGGAGCCCTAGCGGCCCTGGCTGGGCCGGAGGGGCCGGAGGGGCCGCAGGGGCCGGGGGGGCGCGGGCATGGCGCGGATCGATCGGGGCTGCGACCGGCCCTGCCGGGGGCTCGCGGAAGACTCGCCGGGCGAGTGACGAGCCAGCCGGCTGAGAGCGATCGATAAGCGGGGGGAGATCCAGGGGGTTTCAACTTTACAACCCCTGGACCCGTACGCACTCTCTTCACTTTCACTCTTTTACAAATCTCGCAAATCGTGAGCCGCGTTCACTATAGTCTTGAAAGAAAATGCAATGTGTCGTTTCGATCAATTCTAGTATTCCGACTGGAGACCTGACCTGTCCCAGAAAGCATAGAAAATTTAGAGGACAATCTTTGCACCCCTGGTATTGAGCCAGTGACGTCTTCGCTGGAGCACGGTAAGTTAAACCAACAGAGCCATCAGGGATCTGTACCTGAACTGTATTTACTTTCGAGCCGAATCGAGTCATCGATGCTATGTCGCTATACCCTGAAGAGGAATCAGCATGTAAATGCAAGAAGGTTTGAAAGACCTGATAACTATCAAAGAACCGGATCACAACGAGCCTCTACTCTCGACGGTGGCTTTGTTCCGTCTATTACTGCCCTGAACAAGGAGGTGGCATCTCTCCTACGAACCATTGTTGTAGATTCAGCCTGGACGTCCTTGGTATTCTGAGTCTTCATCTACCTTTAACCCTTTCCGATCCTATTTCGAATGTCATTCGACTTTTCACCAGTCTATTATAAAAATATTTATTGTGTTTAGTGTAGCGGTATACTGGGATGAGGATTCAATGGTTTTTATGAGTGCAGTCAGACGTTAAGGGGGAGGGCGTTGAACATTCGACCAACAGAAACACCTGAAAAAATACAAAAACCTGCAGTCGTACTGGAATATAACAAAAATACTCAATATGCAACATCATATTGCTTCATGAGAAAAGCCCTCAAATGGTGGAGAAAGCTTTTTTCCCAATTAAATCCTATATTCTGTATAAACAACGTCCAACTCAAGAAGGAAGAAAAGCAACATCACACATCAAATTCCGAGAAGAATTATTGTTGAGTTTGGTTGGTGATTTTCGGGCTCAAACTATAAAAACTGGACTGGTTTCCACGGGCGATAGGGAGCAAAGACTGGACAAAAAGGGTCATTTCTTATACCCCAACCCTCAAGGGAAGCATAAAGATTTCCTGGTATGCTCCAACAGAAAAATTCCTGGAGGTAGGAAAGAAACGCGATACATTTGTGTAACTTGTGACAGAAAGTCTGAATGTTTTCACCGATATCATACTTAAGATGTGTATAAATAAATGAAAAATTGGGAACATAAATATAATTTTATTAAAAAAAACCTGTGGACCTGATGGAACATTTTTTTTTTTGTGGACCGGGAAGGGTTAATCTTACGCTGAAGAATGAGTTGCAGTATTTGATATGTTTCGAGATGTCGCATTATATGCCAGAAGTAAATGAATTTTCTTATTTTAATGGTTGGTGTCATCGCTTCAATGTTGTCAACATTATCTACCCAACTGATATGGAGCGCATGTCTGTACACTCACATTCCAAAAGCTCCTAGATTTATTTTTTTTAGAATTCTAAACCGATCGATAGTCCGTTTCGAACGATCGTCAGCAACGTTGGGACCATTTTTTTCAGCTTGTCTGTTAATTATTAGTCTATGAGCTTTGCCATAGTGACGTGAGGAGAGGAATCTACAGAGTCGGCATGGCGGCGTCCGTGTATAGCGCGTCAAGATGGCGGCTACGTCTTATGACGGAGCAAAATACGGGAACGCGCTAACGTTTCAACGGAGAAACGAGATCTTAAGCGGGTTAAGACCGTCGTAGAAGACGCTGAAGATCAGAAATTAATGGAATGACATGCATCCCAAGGGCGTAACATGGCGTGCCATGCCATAAGATAAAATTAAATTAAAAGATGCTCAAAATTTAATGGTTGCTAAACTGAAAGAAATAAGAATCACGACTGTATTTTTGAGAAACATGAAGATGCAATGAAATCAGTCACGATCTACTAAGTACAACTAGTTAATCTACGCGATTCCATTCCGTGAGCTTTCCACCAAATGATCTGTAATACTCGAGGCTGTAGATTAAGCTTATCTACTTAAATAACATCAGTTCATAGATGTATTAAAATCTGCAACTTTATATATCCTGATGACAGATGAAATACAACTAGCATTCCGATAAGAACTTGAGAAATCCAGGATCTAGTAAGTCACAACAAACAACCGAATGAATATGCAATGAATACTTTATCAGATTTTATTAATATCAGATGTGTGAGTCTCGCATTCAACCCCCGAGTCCTAGTTGAGCAGCCCTGGCCTGGGCCCGCTGCCGGCGCACCCGGGCCTAGCAGGCAGTCGTCCGTCAGGCTTCAGCTCCTCTGGCCGCCGCCCAGCCTCCGACCGACCGGCCGGAAAACTCGTATTTTTCTTTCGAAGTCAACGGACATCTGTTGAAGATGCAGGTGGGGTGGGGGGCTGGCCAATGGAATGTCACGGATGGCAATTACGGGAGCCGGCCTCGACACATTACCGGGACCGTGGCGACACGTAAGCATATACACATTACGAAAGATAAAAGAAATTAAATTTTTAAAAAAAAGATAATTTTTTAAAAAAAATCGCGGATTTTTATTTTTGATACAACGTAATTAGCGCGTTTGACATTTTCGTTTCACGCTTTGATCGCGTCGCAAATATGACCTACAATTATTTCGCGTCGTAAATTTTCGTCAAAGATTTTTTGTGACGCGATATCGACGGCGGAATAAAATTTTTCGAGATTGCAAAAGTCGACCAAAGCTCGCGAATAAATCATCCGGAAACGTTTGCTCCCCCGTCCCACCCATCATTCATACGTACGTGTGCGCGGACATTAAATTGAATCGCCCGTTAGAAATCCGGCCCTGAACATGTGAATTACGACCGAATAAAATAATATTTCAAAACATTTTCAGAGAATTCCGATGAACGTCAACCGATTTCCTGACACATTTAAGGTAATATAAAAATGGAATCGTGATATTTTGCAGCTATGTATATTAATATAGTCTAAATATAAAATGATTGAGCCGTCGAAATGATTAATCCGCGTTGAAAAAAGGGCTTAAACATATTTAGGTCTTGTTGTGTATTAATAGAAACGTACGATTGAGATCAAAGACGCTGTTTACATGGCAGCGAGCGCGGAACGAATTTTCATCCACGAAATCGCCGAATTATATATTTTTCATTTGATCGATCGTGATTTAAAAATATGTCATAAACATCATAATTATGTATGGCTTCGATGGTTTCGATTCGCGGCGATTTTATATGTATGGGAAAATTTCGAGGTTATGTTGCATTTATCCCGCAGGTTCAATTTACGCAGACGCCGAAGCAACAGTTCGTATTTTTCAGCTATCCCGCGGGAATTTCAAATTAGCATCGCACAACACGCGACGCCTCGTGATATATTTCGATTATCCGCATAGCGTCTTAATGAAAATCGACGTACGAATCGCACGTTGCCGTCTGACATGTCAGAAAGCTCAGACGTCAGACTATTTATATAAATGCTCCCGAGACAACAATCTTTTTGGTTATGTTGCTACGACTCCGCTGGCCGAGAACACGGATAATTTATACATTTAAACAATCGCCGATATATATTATCCTCGTTTGACGATGGACGTCGACGTTTTCGACGGATCAGGTCGACGTGCGATGACATTTACGAGGAGCGGCGCCCGAAATATGTTACAATGTGTACGCGGCGACGTCTCGCGGTCGCGGCGTCGGTTCGCGGCAGATTTGCCCGGCGTCGGAGTCGCCGATGTGGTATTTACCTGTTTGACGAGCGGCAGGAGGGTTTGCTCAATGGATTTCGTCTTAATTTCGAGGAAATCGGATGAACAACCAGCCGCCATTTCACCGTTCCCCGCCCCGCCCACTCTCCAACTGTCAAGAACGCGTCTCGCTCGCGCCGCCGTCCCGCAACTGTCTCCGTCTCGTTCCCACCCCGCCGTGTGAAAATCCGACGGCGAGGGTGACCGAATGAAAAGTTCACATGGCAACGAGTGGCGCCAAATTCAAATTAGAATCATTTCAATATCGAAACAAATCATCGGCGTCACTACAATCTTTGACTCTAAAATCACGCGACAGCGAATCGGCTCTTGACCAGTGGCAGGAGAGGTGGGATTCCTCCCCCAAAAGGCGGACTGCGATACCATATTATTTATTTAAGTGGCCTATTAACCCTGAGGTGGGTCTTTGCCACCTGGAGGACACCTCCGTCTCAACCATGATGTCATGAATGTGACGGACCTTCTCCAGGTTATCTTGGCTCTTCTAGTACGGGGTCAGGTCGCGAGCCAAAAATCCAGGAGTCGAGCTGTCACGTGTGGATTGTTACAATAATAATCAGACGAGGTTAGGGCCAAATTGCATTTAATTCCATTATTCCTGATCGGGGGGGTGCTACAGGCATCTCCAGCAGCACACAGTCACTGACTATTCGATGATAGCGGCCTGGCTCCTCATAGCTCCGTAGAATCTACGAAACCATAATTGTGCCCAACCGCTATCGGTGCCACGTCTGATACGGTGCCCGTATATTCCTGACTGACCACGATAATGGATTTCATCATCATCATAGGCGCGCAAACAGCTCTTTTGTAGAGCCCTGGCCTTATCCAACATCCTTTTCCATTTTATCCGGTCTGCCGCTACGTCGTTCTATCTTCCGGTAAGTTTCAATGGTGCAGTATCCCTCTGTATACAGTCCCTCAGGCTTAGTCTTCTTTTTCTCCGGAGTCAGGAAGGCTTATCAAGCATAAGTCTTAAGCCTGACTGTCCCACATCCTTGACATGTACCCGGCCTACAGCTACTCTGACGACAGCCACGATCAGTATATTTTTTTATTGTCGGTACATCGGAATCAGCTCTTGACTAGTTGCAGGAGAGATGGGATTCCTCCCCCAAAGGGCAGACTACCTACCTATTCTTTTGCGATATCAGAGCCAGGCTTAATTGCAGCTGGTTCTTCCCGCTCTGTGGATGAAACTGTGTCAGAATGGTCTGGTACAGCTTCATCCTGGGTACAAAGTCCATGGATTTTCAATAGGATTCAAGCTGGGACTATCCCCAGGTCACGTTAGTAAGGCCAACCCCTGACTCTGCCCCCAACTGTCGAAACGTTAAGACGTTCCCGCATTTCGCTCCGTCGTAAGATGTAGTCGCCATCTTGTTGGGCTACACGCGGATGGATATATACTATCGTCTTCCCCATGGCAAACCACATCGACTAACCAATTAACAGGTAAGCTAACCACTATAATCGGTGACGTTCTGGCTGCAGAATCCGTCTCTACATCCACAGCGCCACGGACTGATGCGCTGTCACAAGGACCCTCAGTCGGCCTCTCTCTCATGAGATCATTAGAGGAGTACTTATCTGCAGATACTTTTGGCACTAGACCGCCACTGTCAGAGATCACCAAGCAGTTTTATGTCCTAAAAGTTAATATTCATCAATACTCCTCAAAGTAGCCTATATCAGATCTTCGAAGCACTTCTGGAACCTAATTTTCAATACGCCGTTTATCTCTTTCGCAAATTCTGTCTTTATCTCCACAATAATTAGTAAAACGTCGTATTTTTACGATTTTTATTATCATCGGGAACAAGAAGAAGTAGTAAGGGTCCATCTACGACGAATACGGAGGCCGATACATCATAAGAATGATTTTTTTACCAAAAAATATTTGCAGAAGTAAAAAATCGCATAAAACACTTTTTTTTTAATTTTTGTAATAATAAAATTTACATTTACATTTCAGTGAAAGTTAAAAAAAAATATTATGTACAAACCTGGAGTAGTCTAAAAAAATTAAACCCTTTCGTAGTAGAAGTTGAATATATATGGATATTAAAAATAAATAATGAGGGTTGTAACAATTTGTTTCTAAGAGTAAAATAGCTTTCCTTATAATATATAAGTTAGAAATATCCATTTCAAATAATTTTTCTTTTATTTTAATTATTAAAAAGATATTTCTAGTTATAATATTTATATTTAATACAAGAATAATAATCAATATTTAGAAAAAAAATGAATAAAAATCATTTACTATATTAAATCAACGCTGGTATAATTGTAAAAATGGTAAGAAACATTTATTAATAATTAATTTATGATATTTATATGTTAATAAATATTATTTTTAATTTTCAGATAATGATTCAAATGTATCGGATTGTATTAAACCATTTGTAAATAAAATAATTTGTAAATTATCGAGCTTTTTTATTTATCTCATATTTTAATGTTAAGCACGATCACGTCAGATTATGGAATTATATATCATAGTCTACTATTAATACTTAATTTGTATATGAGAATATATATATAAACATGAACTATATAAAGTGATAATTTATTTATTTTTCATAAAGACAATGCGTGATTCGCTTTACAGAATAACCAATCACGCATAAAGACATGTAGAGATATCCTAGAAATTTCTTCTGGATTTTCTCTAATCTGAGGGAATTCGAGCCGTCATAAGGCGTTAATATAATGGAACCTGATTCGAGCAAGCTCCGAACCGATCGTATAGCACTCGTATGACTAAGGTGCTACGTATGTGATGAGAATTTCTCAAGACCAAGCCCAAAATTCTTGATGATCTCATACACACGTCCGATACATATAAACTAAAATAAATTCTTAGTTAATCTTACGCTAGATTGCTGAAAAATAAATATTAATAATAAGGATAATAACACATCGTAAACCATTTACATTTTTTTTATTACGCTAAATCATTGGCACAATATCACATGACAGCAATAATTAATAAATATTTCACAATATCATACAATATATAAAATGTATAAAAGATATGACGAATCGAACACTTGTACGATAAAATATATATTAGGAGTACGATAAAATTTTTAGAATAAAATAAAGTTCAACGTATCAGAATTTTTGTACTTAATTAATGTAAACAGTTCATAAACATAAATATTCATACCAATTTCAATACAACTAATTAGATAATCTTGTACTTTTAATTATACAAATATTTTTAGAGTTACAAAATAAATATTTATTAGAGTAATAATAATCTTTGGCATTCGTTATGGTTATTTTTTGTCATACAAACAATTTTATTGAAATTGCATACACAACCATACTAATTAAATATATATTTAACATTTATACGTAACTATGTCTTTAAATTATTTGTTATATGATAATCTATTGAAGTCTACGGTGGTACTATACCCTGAACGGATTAATAAACATAATAATAATATAAATTTATTCAAAGGAATTCAAAGGCGCATAGACGATATGTAGAAATGGATACAGAATTTATTTATTATTTTCAATAATTAATATTAAACGATAAATATATTCATCGTTATTTGTACTATATAAATTAATTATTAGCTTTGATTTGATTGGGTCGTCGCTTGTTATAAATGGCATTGGTAGTTTTGATATCGGGCTCGGGGCTCTTTTTGTAATTCCACGCCGTCTGCGGCTGTACGGGTCGGCCTTTCCGCTTTCTCAAACTCTCGGTGGGCCCCCGCGTTGGCCTCAACATTTGCCGGAAATTAAACGGACCGTCTATATCGTTGTGTTCGATGCAACCGTTTGAATTTTCGAAACAAACCTCGGGAATGGATCTGTCGTTCACTTCGTGCGACGTCAGACGCAAATTGATCGGCTTGACTTGACGATGCGGAGATTCCGGCGGATAATGCGTGATTTTTTTAACGTCGCTGCGATTGTTCCTGTTCGTCGATTCAGATTTACGACCGAAATTACAGAGCTCGTTGATTTTACCACTGAAATAATAAAAATACACATTATAAAGATTATTAAAGAAAAATAATTCATATATTAATACTACAACACCGAGCAGTGAAATTGTAACACCTTGCAATTACAAATAAAACGGTTATA
>JAGXCT010033379.1:1889-13856 GCA_022495035.1 Philopotamus ludificatus | reverse complement strand
CTATGCCCTAAGCGAGTGAGAGCCTTGGCAAATGATGATGATGATGATGGGAATATCTGCATTGGACTGCCTTGTGGCTGGCAAATTTTAAATTGAGACAGTTGGCCGATGATCACACAAGACCATTTCAATATTGAACAAATTTGATCGTGATAAAAGTGTTATTACAGTGTTTTGCATAGTGACTGTATCGCGGCCCTATCTGAGCTCGCTGGCCACCGCATAAAAACACTGCTGCGAATTAATGCAAACGCCAACGGGTACAATTTCGATTTTGCATAATTGTAAAATAAACTTGGGCACACTCGGCGGCGAACGAGTTCGTTTTTGCGCGAACTGATTCTCAAACTGTGTGCCATCCTTTGAAATAAAGTAGGGTTATTGACTTAAAATAAGTATTTGAAACCCTGTTATATCAAGCTAGTACATAGATAACCAGTGGCGGTTTTATGCATAAGGCGCGTGTCTGGGGCCTCATTATTCAGGGGGCCTCAAAGCTCAGCTCCTCAAAATAGCAGTATTTCCTAAATTAAATTAATAATACCAGCTATGGCATGTTTTTCATGTAGATACCCTACGACGATTCATGGATTCAGGTGAGTAGCTACCTTAAGGCAAAACGATGCAAGGCATCGGGACCTTCAGCTTACACCCCTGCAAGCGTCCTTGGCCTTTGCATTTTTCTAAAAATAATAAATATTTTTAACCTCGAGATCGCTAATATCGATTATTAAAAAGCTAATAAAAAAAAGTATTTTTTTCTGTTTTATTTCATAAATTGATGTGAAATTAATTATCTATCCAAAACATTACAAATTGAGTAAAAATGCTGACATGTTTTATGCCGAAAAGTGACGTAAGGTACCAATTCTCAATGTTTTGAATTCAAATTTAGAGCAAACCCTCCTATAACGCTCACTGATATACCTCGTTTCTAAAAGAATTTCTCGCTCCCTTCTTAAACGTTTAATAGCATACATAAATATGCGTATTACATCTATGGTCGTGTTGCCATTGCTTCTATAACGCGGGCTTTTATCCCAATTCCTTTGTTATATGAAAGCTGACTGAATATGGATCATTTATTAAATAATTATATTTATTAAGCAGAGCTACTCTTCGTTTTACGATAGTACAAGTGTCAAAGAATAACTCCATTGATCTCAAAAATGATCTAATAAGCATAAATTCGATAAAATTAAAAAAAAAATCTAGTATATTTGTGAGATGAGTTGTTTTATTTAACTGTTTAATAAATAATATATAATAAAAATGCACATAGAGCCTGCGTCATTAAATTTCGCGAGATTTTTATATCCTAATACAGTCAGTCCGAAGAAATCAAGACGACGTTATAGAAGCCAAGGCACGAACATTGGGGAAAGGGGTACTAATTTTATTTTGTAAATAAATAAACTAAATCAATGCATCGATATTTTTTTCAATACCATATTTTAAATGACATTGTTCAATGTCAATATCAGGTGCATTTTGTTATACTATCGCTTATTGTCGCTGTCGCTATTAAGCGTTATAGAAGGGTTTACAGTTTTATTTCTTTGTTATACACCTGTTTTTTTATGTTAGTTTTATGCTAATATGTAAAATCTTTAATACAGACATTATAGTATTTCATCCACTCTCCTTTATTTTATTTTTAATCATCTTTGATGAATGAATTTGACAAAAATCCGTTGTCGTGTTGCAATAAAATTGAATGTTTATTGAGAGAACCAGATTTCTTTAGTCGTAATTGTTTTACCATAATGTAAGATTTCGTGATAAACTTTTGCATCCCTCCGTACATTCAAAGGCACTTTTTTCCAGTTGCATCTGTTATAGGGGTAAGTTTTGCTACCTACCTCTTTGAAATTCATTGAAGATTACGTCACCGGTTAGAATATAGTACCCACTTTTCGTATTTATCTTAATTAATCGCCATTACATTTATATTTTTGGAAATTTTCATGAAACCAGGTTTTACGGCTAATTTTCGTATAGTTAGAGTTAGATTTGATTCGATTTCTGTATGCATTGATGATCCACTTTAACTATTTCTCACTTCAAGGGATATTTTAAAGATTAAGTCTTCTTTTTTATATGATTTAAATGGCATTGTCAAACAGTTAAACATTTGTCAAATTGTTGCCTTATTTTTCAGACAATATTCGTGCAACATGCAATTTCGTATAAATTGCTTGTCAGGTATATAACTTTCCAAATTAACCCATGTTTTTAAAAATAACATTCTCCAGATGTAAATAAATAATAAACTAATACTTTTGAATAAAACTATGTAATTGTTTCATTACGCCAAGTGTATATTCCCGAGACTACCGTGTTGAAAAAATGCCGTGCTGGAAAGCAATCTTATTGGGCCTCTTTCGTCCTAATTCTTAAATTAAAATAACTAGAACCATAATTTAGATCTTTTTACAACATTTACCGTACATTTAGTGGAACAAAATGACCAATGAATATATATAACCACGATTGATTATTTATTTATTTATTTATTTAAAGACAATGCGTGATTGGCATTACAGAATGACCCAGTTCGCCAATCACGCATAACACATAATAATACATGAGAAAAATATATAACACAACAACAACATATATTACAATAAATTGAAGAAAAAAATTATAAAAAAAATTATAAAATTTCATTTAGGATATCAACAAAACGGCTATATTTGACATCGAATATATCCACATATTCGACCAAATGGATTCTGAGCAAGTAATAGATCTGGCTACCGGAGAGTTTGCAGTGAGCCTGTCCTCGCCAACTGGCGGAAAAAAACACGTGAACGGGTTCGATGGTAGTGAGGGTAGCGCCCATAAGGATATCGCAGTACAAGGGGGGGTTATGTATTGCGCCAACCAATAGCGAGAAGAAGTGCTGCCAAGTAAATCGATCTTCTTTTTCTCAAGGGTTATATACCCCAGGCAACCCCCTACCATGCGCTAGGGTATAAACTTGGGTGAATCCAAACTCCCCTCATGTAGAGATACCTAAGAAATTTCTTCTGTATCCTCTAATCTGACGGAATTCGAGGCGTCATAAGGCGCCCATATAATGGAACCTGATTCGAGCAAGCTCCGAACCAATGCATCGTATAGCACTCGTGTGACTAAGGTGCTACGTATGTGATGAGAATTTCTCAAGACGAAGCCCAACATTCTTGACGATCTCATACACACGTCCGATACATGTAAACTAAATTTTAACTTAGAATCAAACAAAATACCCAGATCTTTAACAGACGATTGCTTAGAAAGAGTTACGCTCCCAAGACTGTAATTAAATATGATGGGCTCTTTTGATCTAGAAAATGTCATTGTTTGACACTTTCCAATACTTAATGGAGACGATTTAGTGATGATAGCCGTCACCCAAAGAATCAATGTCCAGCTGCAACGAAAGGGCATCTTCCACTCAAGTAATAGATCAAAATAATTTTAAAACGTCTGCGAAAAGTGAAAATTTACATTGAAGGACACTATGAATATCATTTATAAATAAAATGAATAATAAAGGTCCTAAATTTGACCCCTGCGGAATACCAGAAGGTATATTGTACACATATTGGGTCCTCCCTTTGGGGTAATTCGAGAAGAAACGTACAAGATTATCTGAGAACCCAAAACTATCTAGTTCGAAATGAATCTAGCATGATCGATTTTATCAAAACTTTTTCAAAGTCGTTGTAGATAACGTCGACTTGAACCCTTATCCAATGACTTAGACACAAAGTTTGAAAAACCAAGAAGGCCCGTGACTGTTGAGCGTGGGCAAAATCCATGTTATCGTCGATGATTCTACATTCAATATGGTTAAATATGTATTTATGCAGAATCATCTCAAACAACTTGGCAGGTCCGGATAGAACAGCCACATTATATATATGTCAACCTAAACCTGGAACAAATAAAAGTCCTATGTATATCTGGCATAGTATTTCGAGGCGGCAGAACTGCTGTATCTCTAAATTGCCGTATTATTTGATACAGATGAAAGGTTGTAACTGTACTAAACAAATATTGAAAAAATGATAATTTCTTTTATTTTTTCGAATAACTCTTTTAATATAAATCTTACATATCATAAACTTTTTGTATTTATCTAAGAAAGTCTAAAGAATAAATATTATAAATATTCATCTAGTTTTTTTCGCTCGCATCCTGTACGATGTGCCGAATGGAAGTGAAACGTGCGAATGCCACGTGCTGCGAGAGCTCAGTCTGCGGCGAGACATTGCCGAAGCGTCATTTACGCTTCATTTTAATTACAATAGTTAAAATATCCAATTCTTGCAATATTCTATTTTTGTTAACCGATCCGTCACGACGGCTCTAATCCAATGCCGCTGGCCGATGGGGTATATTTTGTATGAAAGTAGACCTCAAAAATTCTTCGATAATACCTAGACATTTAAAAAAAACTGATTATTCTATGAATAAAAATAGTTATTCATGATATCAGTAAAAAAATCCAAAATATTGATATAATTCACAGCACGATATTTTTTCTCGCTCGGACTTGCACATGCGCGATATTTTTTCTCGCTCGTATCCGGTACGAAGCGATAAAAAACATCGCATCCGTGCCGTTGTAAAACAATATTGTTGTGTTAATTTTTTTTCGCAATTGCGAACAATAAAGGTCAATGCTTATTATTTATTTATTCTTTAGACAAATACAAAAAGTTTGGGACATGTAGGATTTGTACGAGAAAATAAAAGAAAGCTCACAAAATATTACTTTATGCTAAATAATAAATATTTTAATAAACAATACCAATGTAACTATAATAATTACTTATTTTTTTATATTATAAATTAATCATCATTGAGAAGAATTGTATTTATTTGTAAAATCGTGAAAAGTTTAACCTTTTTCACTCTGGTGTCAGACGTATTGGCCGAACAGTTTGAACGAAGATTTATTTATTTAATTTAATACAAAATAGTGTTTTCTTTCAATCGAATATCAGATCAAACCTTAGAGATGCGTCCTAATTAGTTTACCAATGAATATCTCTGTTAATAAATTCTTAAAAAAAATATAACAAGATTAACTCATAGATACGACTAAAAATGGACGGAAAAGGTTAAGTTATTAAATTAAGTATATATAAATATGATATAATTATATCAATCCATTTCATATCATTTTTAAAAAGGGCTAATTCAATCTCTATTTATTCATATCCATAGATTTATGAGCTTGAATAAAAAATTGAATTAAAATATCAAATAAATATCATCATCGTCATCATTTGCCAGTCACAAGGCTCTCACTCGCTGAAGGCATGGGCCTTACCAAACCCTTGCATGGTAGTCGAGGCCAAAGGAACCTGATCTTATACGTGACGTGAGGGCTCCCCTTTCTTATCCATACCGCGGATACCCAAGCCGTCTTGGTATGCGGTTTTTTGTGAAGAGTTTCCCTCTCTTGGCCATTACTGGCATTGGACGTACATCTTCTACCATGTCGGTATCTGATTTTACCCTCTAGACTGTGTCCAGGCAAGTAGGAGGGGGTTTTTCTCGGCATTCGTTTGTTCTCTTCTCTAAGGCGTTATCTGCTTATAACGAGTCACGAGTATAACATACGGTATATACTTTTTGAAATACGATATTTGTAGTATGAAAATCGATTATATTTTTTTTATTATAGAAAGTTTGAGAAGCGCAGCCTGGCGATGGACCAAGTGCAAGTGGAAGGCATCCCGGTGTAATTATAAGAGCATCACTCTTTTGTGAGGCGGTCATTACCGACCGAAAGTCCGCCTTAAAGAAACCTTTATCGCGACTGATCGACTTGATCGACGTCTTGAAAATATCGCCGTCGAGCCTTTTGTGCCCAGATACGGATCGTTATTGCTCCCGCATATAATTCGGCAAACATTATATTCGCAGTCGCCGATACTGACGAGTTGCCGGGTTTAATCGCCGCTATCTCCGCCACATGATTCGAATAACCTGAGATTACTGGGCGTCAAAAACAAACACTTTTGCCTAATGGATATGTTTAAGTATTCCCTTTTCGGGGTGTCTAACACGGCCAGGAACAATGTGTGTATGTGCGCCTTTGCGAAATGTATCAAAGGGATATATACTTTAAAAACACTACTCCATTCCCTTTGCCTTTTAGAGGGCTGTTACCCCACGCGCCACTACAATGTGCGGTTTATTTCGCGAATATTAATTAGCACTGACGGTAATACTATCTCATTTTAACGATATTTAAATAATATTAATATTATTAAATATTTAAAAAATGGCCATATCCGCCGGATATGGCCCTCTGTGACTACTTTATCTCTTCAAATATGCAAAAAAAACATGAAAGGACGATATTTTGCCTATATTGAGGAAATAAAGACATAATCGCTAAAGGAAATAAACGCTATATCGACAATTATTATTGATTTGATGGAGACAAACTATTTTATTAATATTTTAGGAGTAAATGTTTAAATTTAAAAATAAAATTATCATTAATAAACAATGACAGGGCTTTTTAACTTTTTAAACTCAGGGCTGAGAACAATTTATTCCTTCTTGTATAATGTACATCCAAAATTAATTGATATAATTATTAATTAAAAAAAAATATTATATAATACAAACAATATAAATATATGTATGTATATTATTTGATAAAAATATAATTTATTAATCGAAACAAATTCGTATATTCTCGATTTATGTATATTGGGTATATTTAGCGCGCCTGGGGCCTCATAAATTCAGAGGGCCTCAAAATTGAACTCTCAAAATGTATTTTTTTCATAATAAAAATAATTAATAAATAACAGTATTCATTAAATTAAATTAACAAATAAATAAAGCCAGCTATGACATGTTTGCGGGTGATAGACAGGCCATAGGTCAGATTGTGCGGCGCACACAGTCGCTGGAAAACTTAGGGCTTCCACAAAATCGACATTAAATAATATATAACAATATTGATTACATAAATTGAAGTAAAATTAAATATATATCCAAAAATTGTAAAATATACATCTTGATTAAATATTCAGAGATGCACAAATCTTGGCCTGCCGTTGATTTTCAATTGAATCTGAAAATCAGCAACCTTTTAAATATAGCCAAGCCATTGTAATTGTGCGTGTTAAATACAAATAATAAGTTGTGGGTAGTGAAAATATTAATATTTAGAGAGGGCCTCAAAATTGAATTGCCACTCTCAAATGCTAAATCCGCCACTGGGTATATTTAGGTATATTTGGAAAAGATGAGAGATATTAGTAATTGAATTGACATTAACATTTTTTTCGGGTTTCGGTGTAGTTTCGGTCCAAAACCCTGCATTTATAATTTTAAAAATTAAAAAAAAATGTATTAATAATAGCTTTTTCTTTTAGATATAATAATAAACTCTAATTGGTAGTGGATTAATTGTAATAATTGCTCAAAGAACCTATGTATTTATCTGAGTTTTGACTTAAAATATGAGGTCAAAGTCCTCAACATACCTCTTTAAATAAATATTTATTATTGTTGTAAAGAGATTTTTAACCGTTTAGACGCCACAGCGTGCAGGCACGCGAAACCGCATAACTAACAGCGCCACGGAAAACGCTACTACGAGTTTATTTATGAATAAGTATAATATTTTTAAACGAAAATTAATGCAGGGACATCTTTTGAAGGCAATGTGATTGTTAGAATGTCGATATGATTAGCTGTTTCATTTTATTTGAAGTTTATACGGCGTACGGTAAAAATCCTTATATATGGCTTGGCGATTTAAGGGTTAATAAAGTATGAGTGGTGAAAAAAAGAATCGTTGAGTCTTAAATAACTCTTCATCATATTGGTAACTTATCGATCCCCTCCTCATAAAATTTGGTGGGTTTGGACTGAAAGAAATTATCGAGAGCCTGATTGACTTGCTCATCAATAATGAAAGTTTTTCCATTCAAAAAAATATGTAAGGAGCAGAAAAGATGGTAGTCCGTAGGAGCAAATTTTATCTTGAGTCACTTTTACCGTGTGTGGTCTGGCGTTATCGTGTCACAGGATAACGCCTTTCTGATTGACGAGTATAAGACGCTTTTCTAGCAGTTTTTCATGAACTATTTACAGCTGCTGAACGTAGGTATATTCAGTAATCGTTTCGTTGAGCTTCATCATCTTGGGTTGATAATTCAATCGTGGGATCGGCACCTGATGGTGGGATCGTCGAGGAATAATTTCCTCGACGATCCCACCATACACACAATAAAGTTTTTTTGCCATGAATATTGGTTTTAGGGTCCGGTAGGGGTAGTTGATCCTTGTCCAACTATTTTCTTTTGCGGACAATATTTTCATAGGTGATTCATTTTTCATCGCCTGTTATTGTCCTGTCCAAAAAAGGCTCGATCTTTTGCCGTAAGAGGAGACTTTTGGCAATAGACATTCGGTTTGCCTTATTTCGGTCACTGAGATTATGTGGTACCCATATGCCTAACTTGTAGACTTTCCCTAAATTTTCCAGGTGGCGATAAACTATAGATTTTGACCTGTAGAGTCTCTCGGCCAACTTCCTCGTCGTAATATCGCATTTAAAATGTCATCATCGAAGTGGGAAAGGCGACTCACCCTTGTACTTTTTGATTCTCTATTTTAAGGGTTCGGAATAATACCACTGTAACGTCCACCACACTAAATAGTTGTAGAATGACTGACATGCCACTTATCTATCTAGTGAAAACAAAAATCCCTGCTAGTAAATCCAAATAATAGAAACGTCTACCTGAATCGGAAACTATTTATGACCTAATAATTTTAAAAATGATTAATGAACGTGATTTTATTAATTTAATTTTTTTTTACTAAATTTTCCTTCTAGAGCAATGCTTTTATGGTATTCCTTTTATACTTTCACTTAGATTACATTAAAACCAGATCTCATTTCACCATTCGTAGATCTATCCTATTAAATTTACACGGATAGAAATGCCACTACACATAGATATTAGTATGTTTATTTCCCTAAAATTCTATAGCAACGATATGAAAGGTTTTTATATTTTAATGTTATTATTCACTGGGTTGAAAATCTCTTCATTATAAGTTTAAAAAAATAATTTAAAATACTTCCATGCGCGATATTATACTATAGTGTAACATCCTTTCAAAGTACATCGCTTAATACTCAAATATTGACTACCTTTCGGAGATTATCTCATATTTAAACCGAAAAAGTTTTCGCCCATCATCCTCCTTTGTGCCCGCCCCCATCCTTGGCAATGTTAAAAATCCATTTATTTCGTTCATCACACTTTTTTTAAGTCGGCTCTATGATCTGCATACGCGCCCGGCTTTATGGAGCTATCCGCGGGCTTTAATGGCGTACGTGTTTATGTACTTTTGTAATTAGGTACTGCTTTTGTGCGATCGTAAAAAGGAAACCATAATTTCGCTGAAGGGCTGAAAGGGCGCTTGTCATCATGAAACTCTTGAAAAAAGAAGTGTAGCCGGGTTTACGACGCTTTTTTGGCGCTGCGCCACCGCATGAAAAATGGATGTACCCCGTGTCACTTTGATAACTTTCTCTTAATTGCAATAAAAAACTATGCCACCGTATATTTATATGGAGATACTTTTTAATTTTCATAAAAAAAGTGTAACGATACATAAAACGGAAATTGGATTTTTCTCATCACAATTTTGTGGTATAATAGAATGAATATTGATGCGTCGCGACGCCCTACTAGTGTTATAAATATAAATAAGCTAACATTATTTAAAAAAAATACATATTGTATATATATATATACAAAATAATCTGTACTTGGATAGATGAATTCCAAGAAAGATATGTTGTTTAAATAAATAAAAAAATATTAAATATTTTTGCCGATTTTAATGATATGTTTGGCTCTCCTGTTCTCCGAAACGGATAGTTATTGCCTTCAAATATTTTTTTGTTTCATCTATAAACGTCCTGGTTTAAAACTACCCAAAAATAATAATAAATACAAACTGTTATACCTAAATATCCTGAATATAGTTAAAAGAATCTATTCATAAGCGCATATTTTATGCTCAGTGAACGTTAATTGTTTTATTACGGTCGCATCATAAAAAAGCTTTTACACCACACTCTTTATTATTATTTTTTTAAAACTAATTATAACGATTCTATATTTTTTCACTTTCAATATTATATTTAGTAATATATAATATTTTTTTTGCTTTACATAATATTTTTAAACGACGATTGATTTATTTATGGTTAGAGATTCTAACTGTTGCTTGGCTATTTGAATGACTGTTCGTAATATTTATATTCTGAGATTTATTGACTATTTATTAACTTTTTACAAGACTAGAAGCATATCTCTCAGAGTCTTGCATCACTGCTTTTCTGAAAATGGTTGATAATGACTGTTTTTCAACTATTCCTGCACCTCTGCAGTAGTTTTCTTAAATTATTTTAATCAAAAAAAAAACTATTAGTGGCTTATTTAATTGAGTATTTATTTACAAACTTAATGAATTTCGGCTGTAAATTTATTAACTTATTAGACTTGCATCTAAAATCAATGATGAGCTCTGACGAAAAATTCGAAATTTATTTAATATAATAAAATCTATAAAAATGTATCATTTCAAATTAAATCTTTTTCACGTTATCCTGATAATTATCAATATTTTTAATATATTCATCATAAATTTACGCGGTAGGTACGTTTGAAAAAACCCAGGTATATTGAAACCGCGAAAAAAAAGGATTTTAAGGGTCAAAAAAATTCGCGTAAAAAGGATCTACATTTTGCTATAAAGAAATATTTAAAATTATATAAAATATAAGGCAGGGGTCCCAACTAGGGAGGGGGGTGGAATTTCTGATGGATTGGAGAAGAAACTTTCAACAGTTTCACTATCAAACAAGACTATCCAAAGGAGGATCAGTCACATGGTAATTGACATCAAGGATCTGGTTGTGCAGGAGATCAAGTTTGCAACATTAGTTTTATTTTCGATTCAACTTGATGAATCGATTGATCTAGCCTCGCGTTCAGGTTTATTTGAAGTAGAATTCATAAAATTGTTTGGAGCACCATTTTTGTTAGGAATCAGGTTTCAAGCTTGTGTGAAAGCGTGAACTCAAAGTCAAAGTCAAAGTCAAAGGAATACATCGTTGATCCATGCCCAGACACTGGCTTTAAAAACAATACCAGTTATATTACTTTTTTTTTAATGAAGAGAAGTTCTACTTCTTAACCTGGCTTACTTAGTGGACATTTTTGTCCAGTTGAATAAACGGAATATTATAGAAAGTAATACAAATATCATAAAATTTACAGATGTCTTGAGAGCTTTTATGAGCAAGATTGAAAATAAGGAAAGAAAAATTAAGTTAAACAATTTTGCAATGTCTGAAACATTATCATCGACACTTGTTGCTCATAAGCAACGAGTGTTGCCATTGCAAATGTTCTAGAGTTTTTAAGAAATAAAATTTTGCATCATTTGGAAGCATTGGAAAGCGAATTCAGCCATTATTTTGGCCCTATATGCGCGATTCCTACTCAAAAGTGTCAGAAAGGGCTTTTCGCACATTACTTACAGGACTTGTTTACCTTTGTTGCAAATTTTTGATATTATTTACATACATTTCAACACTACATGCATCCATATTATTTATAATATACCTTTTGAGATAGACTACCTTGGGTAGGGAGGAATTATATTCTAAGCATTGATGAAAGGGAGGAATGGAGCAAAAAAGTTAGGTGATATAAGGTACTTGCGTCTTGTATATTTTTTTTATATAAAAGAAAAAAATCGTAAGTGGTTCGAAATTACTTTCATTATCAATAATGATGATCAACCGATTAAGATAATAATTAACACTTTATGAGCCGTTCACGCCTTTTGGCGTGATTTTGTAGCCAAGCGTTATGAGCCGTTCACGCCTTTTGGCGTGAGAGCCAT
>JAGXCT010033378.1:0-46272 GCA_022495035.1 Philopotamus ludificatus | reverse complement strand
ATCGTATAGCACTCATATGACTATGGTGCTACGTATGTGATGAGAATTTCTCAAGACGAAGCCCATCAGGATGGAGACATTTGAACTCTCTTATTATTACACGTAAAATGGGGAGGACGTGAAGGACTGAGTCGTCCCTTGAGGAGGATTACTTCAGTCTTGCTTGGAGCGGATGAAAGCCGATTGGATTGGACCCATTCTGAAATTGCTTTGAGTGCGATATAGGCTTTGCTCTCCAGCAAAACTCGAGATAACGTGACAGTCCATCGGTAAAACAATTTTTAGGAGATCGTCACAGAGGACATCACTCAACACAGACCCTTGTGGGCATCCAATTGAAGTTTGGCGACGAAGTACCGAGCATCCGGCTTGAAAAATTGCGCTTCAGTTACAGAAATAGCTTTGGATAAGCATGTACATGTTGTACAACAAAATGGCGTTAGCGTGTATTATTCTTATGCCATTTGACAGCGGTCGTAACAGCTCAATATATGTCCACCTAGTCGGATTACATTATTTCGTATTTCATAAAGTATGTTATGGCATAAGTAAAATATATTTATGACATATAAATAAAACTGAAAGAGGATTATGTATTAAAAAAATATATATTAGTATTAAAATTTTATTGACATCGGTACATACATATTATTTAGTCATTCTAATATTTATTACAGTCTGAGTAAATATAATAATTAATAAAATAAGATATCTCCCTGTAGATACATTTAATTTTTTTTTATGTAGACAGCTTTAATGTATAAAATAAAATTATTTAAATTTTTAAATTATAATATCAATAGCAATATCAATAATTAGGCCAATTATTTCATATTTTGTAAAAAAATGTTGCATGCAAATGTGTGTTTGATGTAACGACGAACAAATATGAACAACGTTTGCAATGCAACTCGGGGGCGTAATTTGATTATATATCGACGATTACCATTCACATCAAACATGAACAATATCTGGAATCGACACTCGAGTGTATTCAGCTGCAGTTTACGCAGACGACGATATATATAATTGTTTGCAGATACAAATGGCCCGACGACGTGCAAAAACGTTCCAAGTCACAACTGTTGAATAAGTCGCGACGATCTCATAGACAATATTCAATATAATCAATCATTTTGTACAAACACATTGAAGTATTATTATTTTACCGTAAATTTATTATAATTAAGATACCGCATATCGCTATCTCATTAATTTTAAATCAGATTCCATCAATTTACATAACAAACGTCATTACGTTCTATTCGTTTGAAACGTATCCGCCGACGGAATATTTTAAAGAAAAATTAATAATTAATATGGCGTAACAATGTAATTATGCATTTCATTTGTCACAATCTTCGCAGTTATTAATGCGGATTATATCATCATTGAATTTAGATTTTAATTTATTTAAATCAATATTATTTTTATTACACTTGATGATATATACTGAAGTATGATTGTTAAATTCATTCTCACGTCAATTATTTCTCGATATTTAAATGTCCGATACCCCAAAATACGAGACACTGATCCAAACTTCCGCTACTGCAAATTATAAATCAATATTAGGATAATGACAATGTATACTTAATAATAATTAAACAATATACCTTTTCCAAGCACATGGTCCATCTTTTCCATTAACGTGTCGACACGATCCATACTTGGAATAACATATTTCATTGTTGCTCGTAAAATCGTATGTGCAAGCATCGGGTTTATTGCACGTTTCGTTGCTATAGCACGTATTTATCTAAAAATAATAATTATGTTTAAAATATATTAATTAACAATGATTATCTGATAAAATTTAACGTACGTGACATTCGCAAGTTAATGCATCAATATTTTTCAATTCCGATTCGTCGCCAAAGTAATTCCATTTGGAATGAAGTCCGCATTTATCGAAATACGCTCTTCCGTTCGAAATATTACCTGAATAAAATCAGTTTATAGATAATATTTATTTAATAATATATATATATTCGACAGGGCTAATAATCACTTGCGACCGGCTACTTGAGACTCGTTTTGGGCAAATGGTGCATATGTATGCCTGTGTATATCTATATGAGTGTCAAGTATTGTGATGCAGCTACTAGATCTTTCATTGATTCGTTAAAAGCAGATATCGCCTTAGAGAAGAGAACAAACGAATACACAGTCGAGAGGGTAAAATCCGATACCAACATGGTAGAAGATGTACGTCCAATGCCAACAATGGCCAAGAGAGGGAAACTCTTTACAAAAGCCGCATACCAAGACGGCTGGGTCCCCGCGGTATGCACACGAAAGAGAGCCCTCACGTCACGTGTGAGACTCAGGTTCCTTTGGCCTCGACTACCATACGAGAGTTTGGTAAGGTCCATGCCCTCAGCGAGTGAGAGCCTTGTGACTAGCAAATGATGATGATGATGATATTGATATATATACCTGATATGATGTAAGTATCGTTTATTTCAAATTTACATCTCCGCATGGAGATCGTCGGTGTGTTAATATTTCTTTATTTTTTTTTAATATTTCTTTAGTTGCGTCGTCTCCCTAAAAATTAAATAAAACCGTATTGATACAACATAGCGAGAATATTTTAAATAATAATTTTCCGTACCTTCATCACTTTCATTTTTGGAAAAGTGTAACGAATCGTATTATTTTTTTCTTCCTTTTCGACGGGTTTTCCTAGCAATACTGAAAAAAAATTATAATTAAAATTATATAATTTATTATTCCATTCTCAATGTGTCCATCGTTAACCGAGTCTCTTGGATTTTGGATATCTTATGCCATGAATAATAAACTTTTTGCATGCATTTAATAAACTTAAATGCATGCTCTAAGAAGCATGGGGTACTTTAGTTCCCCCCTTTGGATGCTGTTGTCCGCTTCTTTACAACAGGATGTAAAGGTTTACTTAATAAACAAGAGATCTTGTAATATGAATAATACATATACTTCCACATGGTAAACTACTTCAAGATCATCGATAAAACCTGGGGTGAGGTTGGTAAGAAAATTCTCAATGGTCTGATTCGATTGAGGGATCCTATTCAAGAGCTAGTGCAGGAACATGGTTAAGAATTGATTGATTTACATCACGAGCAACTGCAGGATGTTTTAAGAGCGATTTCATCAGAAGAGTAAGAGAAAAAGAAGAATAAATCTATATTTTGACATAAGTTTAATGAGAACAGCACAAAATAATGTAGATTATCTTCATCTGAATTGATTTTATGACAATGCAATGTTACATTACAGCAGAATCCTCAAAAGAAGGCAATAGCAGGTGTTATTCGATGGGTTCAGAAGCTATGTCAAACAATATATTCTCCTGGTACTGACCTATGGCACCGAAACCTGATCCCTTAAAGCGGGACGAGCAATGTTACGGATATCCGCGAGAAAACTAAAGTACCTGACATAAGAATCTGTCGATTAAAGTGGCAAGTGGGCTATGTGGCACACAGGGATGATGGACGATGGAGCTTGAATGTCAAGAACTTGAGGCCGCAGAAATGTCAACGAAAAGTGGATCGCCGCCTGACACGATGGAGGGATGACATAATCAAACTTACAGAGACCACTCGGAGAGTCCGGACAAAATGGAAACAATTCCGGAACAACAGACCTTCACCCAGCAATGAGGAAACAAAAGCTGAACTTAATGATCCAAGTGCTTTAGATTACAAACACATTTTTAGAACAAATAATAGATCTTAAGCAAGGTAGTTCAAACCATGATTTGAATATTAACCTCAAGAAATGAAAACAACCACATCGTGGCGTTGCTGCTTTAATATGATTCATCATTGCCATTACGATCTGAAACCTATTGAGTGTATAATTTGTGGAAATACAGCTGAAAAGGAAATGGCTAAAGAAATCTAGATAGAGTCGTGACGATCCGTTATAATCGTATTGTCACATCAAATACGAGCTCCGAGTCCTAAAAACACTGCTTTCTACGCTTCATTATTCTTTAATAATGCATTCAACGGATCAGTCGAGGTAATTTCTGTTGGAGCAAGTCCAAGACTATCTAAAGCAGTGGTTCTTAAACTTGTTGGAGGTACTGAACCCAACCAGTTTCATATGTGCGTTCACCGAACGCTTATATCATACGTCATATTATTTTTCATAATATCGTACAATAAGTCGGATGTGTGTTTGGACCTCCGCCGAACCCGGGAGACTGACTCACCAAACCCCTGGGGTTCGATCGAACCCAGGTTAAGAACCACTGATCTAAAGGATGCTTTAATAACTAGAGCAAAGCTTCGTTTCGATCCGATGCTTACACATAAACGCTCTCTTTGTAATGAGAGAATTAACGAAGGAGTATGAGAGCTTGTTGACAGATAGTTATGTAATTATTGACTCACCGTCGTAAATATTACTCACCGAATTCTGCATGACAATATTTCGTTATAGGATGGTACTCCACGCATAAACATCCGTCAGTGTAATTACGAAAAACAAACATAATCAACAACAAAATCTTGGCTCCGAACATCTTGTAACGATTGAATAAGTAAAATAATGTAAATTTCACAACTAATTAAGATTAGTTAATAATTAATAATAATTGCCGTATTTATTGTTGCAATAACGCGACAAAAATTAGCCGCTAATTAAATTTTATACATCTTTTTAATGAAAATCGATGATGAAAAAACAATGAAACTATTGATATGTTTGCTTATAAAACATTTATTCGACAATATCAACACTTATTATTTACGACACTCGTCAATGGTTGCTTTACATTAAATACAACTCTTAAAAATATTCAAATTAATTCTAAGATGTGTATAAAACTACACACATATCAATTATCATACATATAACAAAACATAATATTTTTATTAATTGTTATTTCAATCATACCCTTTTTAGCATCACAAAAGCACAGTAAAAATTATAATAAAAAAAAAAATACTTCGTCATAAATAATAAATAATAGTTAACTTAATCGTTACGACAATATAATATTTAAGTTATACGTGATAAACGTAGTTGGATTACTCATATGTGTTAAATTTACAAGCCGAAGAGCGTTATTAGATCAATAAATTACTTGAATAACATCTTACACCGTAACGCTAATATGATTAACTATTTACAATGAAAAATAAATACAGATATATCGCATTCTTCGAAACAATGATCGTCGAAATATTATATATTCGTATATATATGTTTATGCAAAAATCATTGTTATGTCTGAATATAATAAATAACGGAAATGTTTAATTGTACATAATAATAATATTTCTCTTCGATTGATTAAACAATCGGTGTGTTTTCGAGCCGCATCGGTTTAAAGTCGTACCTCAAATTTTGGTTATGTAAGCAAGTCGTCAATTTTCTCGTCCTGTAATTTGAAACGTCCGTCAGTATCGAATGGATGTAATTAAATAATAATTTTACAAATAAATGCGAATATTTACGTTGTCCAATTGCATTTTCCGACTTTGTTAGTGAGGCATATTCCGAAATCGGAATGGCATGACGGCGATTTGTTGAGCCATTTGCACGTATGATGCATCGTTCTCATGTTTGCACACCGATCCGGAGAACTGCATTGCTTTATCTAAAAATATTAAAAAATAATTTAAATAATATTAATATATACATATTGATAAACCCTTAAATGTATGGTTTAAATTTTTTTTTAACTCGACTCATTTTAATACTAGAACACAGAAGTTTCCGCAACATCACTCTATAATCAAGATTTTTTTTGTCAACTCTCCATACCAGTTAGATGGACCACTTTTACAAACCTTTAGCTAAAGTTATCTAGCATTTTCTCACAAACACTTAATTTTTATTATTACGTTAAAGCTATGGTTATAAAATGTTTAATCAAAAGTTTAAAAATGGAAATAGGAATCTCTAAGATGTCGCATGAAAAGGACGACCCTAAAAATTAGATGGTAGATTCAGATCCTTGTCAAAAAAATGAGGGATTATCAATTAAGATTGGCTGTCCATGGTCTACAGTTCAGGATCATCTTCGTCGCATAGGAAAATTATACAGGCAAGGAATTTGGGTTCCTCATGAAGTAACGGAAACGGCGCTCGATCGACTGCATACCATCGGCCCACCTCTTTTGTCTTGGTATGAAGCCGATCTATTTTTGCGGTGAATTGTAACTGGAGATGAGAAATGGGTGCTATACAATAGTTCTGTACGAAAAAAGCAATGGCTTTCTTCCGGAGAAGTATTTGTTCCGACCCCTCGACTATCACTAACAATAAAGAAGGTCCTTGTTTGTGTGTGGTGGGATTTTTCCGGGATTATACACTATGAATTGCTTGAACCCGGTCAGACCGTTACAGCGATAGTGTATTGTGAATAACTCGAGCGAATGAAATAAGAGCTCATAAAAAATGATCTGTTTTGGTCAATAATAAAAAAAGGATCCTTCAACACGATAACGCGAGGCCTCACGCTGCAAAAATAACACAGGAAAAATAAGAGAGCTTGGATTGGAACTTTTAACTCATCCACCTTTGACAGATCGTTAGAGCATACATTCAGAGGTAAAAGATTTAATAATATCGGAGAAGTAAAAACGCACTTGGAAAGGACTTTTTTAAAAACAGAATCAAAGAACTGCTTTTACGCTAACAAAAAGTGTTAAAAAAAAAATGGAATTTATTTTGTTGACTATTATTTAAGATTTTTTTAATAAATAAATTTTCTTCGCCAGCAAAAAAATGTTTGATTACTTTTCGGTTTTCGCCGAGATACCGAGGCAAACCCCCTTCCACTTGTCTGGACACTGTCGGGATGGTAAAATCCGATACTAACAATGGTAGAAGATACACGTCCAATGCCAGCAATGACCAAGAGAGGGAAAACTCGTTACAAAAAAACACATACCAAGACGGATTAAGTCTCTGCGGTATGGACACAAAAGGCGAGCCCTCACGTCATGTATGAGACTCACGTTCTTTTGGCCTCGACTGCCATTCGAGAGTCCGGTAAGACCTATACTCTCAGCGAACGAGTGTCTTATGGCTGGCAAATGATGATGATGATGATGACATCAACAAGTGTTAAAAGTGGAACGCGTTACATCTTGTATTATGAAACTCGTAAATTTAATATGATCGAGGGGCTAGAAACATAGACGGTTTAATAGTTTTCTTCAAGATATTGAATCGGAGTTCACAGATGTTCCTTATCATAGTAAAATTCGGTGGCTTATGGTCTGAAAGATGTCATCATTCTACTTCCGTTACTCTACAGAATTAACACGAGAAATAAAAAATAATATGTTTATCTAAAAAAAATATTTACGCCTTAGTTTTAAAATTCATCGTGTGGCTCTTTAGCTAAAAAGTTTGTCTAAGCCTCATATATATGGTTAATAAGATAATCTTCCAATACTTATAACTATATCTGGTCTTCGACTGATCTCTTACTGTAAAAATCAATATGTCGGGAAGGAAACCCCTAAAATAAATGCAGATAAACGGTCTAGTCACATTAGTTTCGCTTATCTTCCTATTTAGTATAATCATCTTTCTCCCTTTTATGGAGAAGGATTAATGAAAAGATTGTTATTACGCATCAAGATTAGTGCTCGTACAAACAGAGACCACAAATTCCATTACGGGGGCCAGGTATGGCCTAGACTTCCAATCGTCCGTTTAAAATGGCAGCGGTGGATGGATGATGATATAGTTTATTAATTAATGTTGCAGATCTGCAACCGAATGCATTTAAGGGTTAAAATATAATCAAATAAATTACCTTGCATTCACATCCACGGCCGTATAACATCTTGAATCCTTTACGTTGACGTGCAGTAACAGTTTTCCATAATTTCACATAAGAATTGCACAGATTTATTTTTGCTTCCAAGTTCGTTATGCTGCCTAAAATAATATTATTTATTATTATACATATATCACATTATGACGAATAATTTAATATAACAATGTATTACCTGTGATAATATATGTGCTATTGAGGTTTAAGTTCACTCCGCACATGGACTCTTCCGGACTCGTAACGAGTCGTCCTGATTTTAATGCGAGTCTCGCTTTTTCTGTCATCTAGAATAATAAAAACGATGATTACGTATTTGCTGAATATTATTCATTCCAATCAAAGAATTTAATTAAACATTTGCTTGGAATAACATTGTGGTTGAACGATTAAATGTCCAATTATGGTAAAAGCACATAGGATAATACCATATTCGATATGTAAATGTATTCAGTATCCTAAAGTATTATGTTATTTATACATATAATTAATAATGAAAGATTTTACCTTGAATTTATTTCTTATTTTTAACATGTAAACGGTTTCATCTGCATCGCGGTTAACACTTTTAGGCGTAGCTAGAATTACTGAAATATAAAATATAGTCGTCTTATTAGAGAATTCATTATGATAATATAATATTTAAATAAATATTTACCAAAATCCGCCTTGCAGTAATGTTCTTGGGGATGTCTCGGAGCGCAACTGCACGCTTCTAACGATCTCCATTGGACCATACTGAGTATTAATAATAACACCGAAAAATATTGACTCAACTCCATTTTGATATCTGAAATATAAAACAATCACATATTAGCATTTATTTAATTATTTTATATAAATAAAGATTCATTTGTTTTCTGTCAAATGTTTGACAGCCGATTTTGTTTCCGATCGCAGTAAACTAAACAATGAAATTAACGGCCAAATAAAAAAATATTGTCATGAATTAGGTTTTCCTGTTTATTTACTTGTATATAATATGACCCAGTTGTGTAATATTATTGTGACCTTCCCCAACAACTGAGGATGACATTGGTCCGTCGGCACATCTGGACATGGGACAATCGTCACAATTGTCTTATTTATAGAAGTTGTCATGGATCCCTAATCTCGGCACGCGTGCCTAAATTATTTATTCGTAAAAATGATTAAATACAATTATTTATGCGATAATATTTTTTTAAATAACAGGGTTTTAAATTTATTTATTTATATATTTTTATGACGGCTCGAATGCCATTATTTTGATAAACATGGCATTAATAAATGATGCAATCACTGTCACTGTATAAAATCACAATTGTTAATAATTTTTGCATTGATTGAAGTGCATCATCACTGAATTTACACAGCACATATTATTTTTTTATTGAATACGTCGATTGGAATGCATTAAATATTCGATATTTACATTTTGACTCGTTCATTCGAAACTGTAACGTTGCAATTGAAGTCGTATGCAGTTGGCAACACTCGGCCGGAAGTACACCGACGAAATTCAACTGAAACGCTTTATTTGAGAGACAACCGCATTGAATAGACCACGAATGATTAGAGACACAATTTATGTGTCTGCTGCGAGTATTCTCGGAATCAGTGACGATTTTCTTGGAAACCTTGTACTATAAGAGATTCATTCTTTTTTTTATACAACAACAATACAAAAAAGTGGTCCGAGTTGTAAGAATCTCTTTTTTATGTCACGGTATCTTATTATTTAATAGTTATTTTTAAAAATAAAAGTGCAATAAATTTCGGCATCGAGGTCACGTTTGATATGGGTTTAAGTATACATTGACAGCCTTTCGCTAAATGGGGTGCAATTAATTATCAACTAATTACGCCGAGTCAAAAACACTTATCGCCTCATAAACAACAATTTGTTTTATTAGCGCGAGCGAATTGTATCATTGCGCGGAATTCGATTATAATGGAATTAAATCAGTCGGACATGGCCGTCAGCCGAAAGGTTGGGGCCAATTGGATAATTATAACAAACCGACAGCTGTCAAATTAGAAACAAAAGAGGTGCACTTAACATGTCGACACCTGACCCGAGAAAACGTAAATATTAAAGCATACATATTTGACTTAAGTAATATATAATTTTCTTTTCGACATAAAGAAATACTTTCGTGACGACACGTTTTTATTTTTTTTGATTAACGTATGTGTCAAATGTATAAAAGAACAATAAAAAAATGGATGCGTTCAGTTTTAAAATTGCCTTTTTTTTAACAAACGCGTATTCAAATTAGCATATTATGCGGACAAAGGCAAAATTTGCATAAAATTTCATTCATGTTTTTCAAGAAAATATTTTTCACATCACTTATTTAAAACAAAAATAATAAATTTTAAATGAACACGTTAAATATATGTTCATTTTTTATTTATTCATGTTTATATCATTAAATTGAATGTATTGTTTAATATTATTATTTAGTAAATACATATTGTGTTATTGAACTAACAGGGATTATGGCCAGTTTTTAGACCAATATGTCACTCAAAGCTTATCTACGAATCAAATGCATTTTTGTTTGATCAACAACACATTATTTTTTTTGTTTTGTTGGTACACTTGTTCCTGACGTTAGTAGCCATATTAGATTCTTATTATATTGTTGACTGTTGAACATTTTATAATAGTTTATAACCTCTGTAATCGTCATATATGGCCCCCTGAAATTTCTTTCAACTCCCAAAGGTGACAACAACATAAAAGGATGATGTTTTGCAAACAATAACACATTCTGGTCCGGAGGGCTCGAAAACGCGTCCTCGCGGGCTAACGTAGAAGTACGGGGGACGCGTTTTCGAGCCTCGTTGGCGCTGATGTTTACGGAATATTATTACAGTACACGAATACGCAGACCACACTTTGAGAAGTTTTGAACTTTTATTTTTTTACATAGAGATAATCTTTCTGAACACAAAAAAAAATATTGAAGTAACTTAAATGGGATCAGAGTTACATTGATTTAACTGACGTACTTAACTTTTTCTATTTTTTTCGCGAAATCGCCCGGCCCAACGCAAAACTCGGCGCAGAACCCAGCAGACCAGAACGTGTTAAGGATATAAAGACAGAATCACTGAATGAACTAGTCGCAATATCGAGAATTGCGTTCCAAAAATGCTTAAAAAATTGCCAAAAAGCGACAAATGCACTCGTACCAAATGTAGCAAATCATGTTAGAACTGCACCAAAAAAATCATATATTTAAATAATTAAATACAGGCATCCCTCAATTCACGCGGTAGATACATTCAATGAAAATGCCGCGTTAATGAAAACCCCACGAAAAAGACATGAAACTCTTACAAAACAAAATTAAGGATTTCGTTCCGGGCAAAAACGCCCATAAAAAGACACGGAGCTCATACAAAATACACCCATCCCTCGCATTACACGATACCCTCTTAACGCGGTTTCTGTTTGGTCGAAAAACATTTTTTTTTTCAATTAAATCTTACTTTGATAAAGGTTTTTTTTATAATAAGTGTCAAAACCGTTTAGTTGATAATAAAAAATAACACGTGACATTGACATTCAACAAGGTCATTTAAAATATGCGAATGGAGAAATGATTTATGTTAAATTTACAAAATACAATTAAAAAGCTATTCCGAATTTTGTATGAGTGCCTTTGTTTTCTATAACGTAGTCTCGATTTCTTCGTTATAGGAGGGCTGACTGTATTCGTTAGTCTCGTTTTACACGGTGATCTATCAGAATATACGTATACGATATTCTGGAATGAAATATTCGCCGCAAACCCCCCAATTGCGCGGTCGCATTTACACCCACCGCCGGGCGGTCGCTGTGTGGTGCATACAGTCAAACGTTGGCTAGCGTCTGTGTATTCGACACGCGCCGAGGCTATACCCCCAATAACACGACTCCAACTTACACGGTCCCGATTTTAGTGTTAGTGGGGGTTTAACTGTACCTAGTTCCAGTATAACCTAGCAGTGCCGATGGGGTATATTTGGGACCCCAATTTTTAATCGAATAACTCTTTTAATATAAATCCTACATGTCACAAACATTTTGTATTTGTCCAAAAAAGTCTAAAGATAAATATTATAAATAATCATTGACATTGCGAAAAAAATAAAAATCGGGTGCCATATTCTTTCTTGCTCGCATCCGGTGCGATGTCCCTAGTGCGATTGAAACGTACTAAATACGTATGCGCGTCATTTACGCTTTAAATTAATTAGTAGAAAAAATCAAAATATGGTCGATGTGTTGGATTTTTCTACTAATTATGAATAAATATTTTTATTCTTAGAATAACCCATTTTTTAAAAAAAAAGTTAATAAAGAAATCAGTAATAACTTGACTTGAAATGTTTGCGTTTTTTTATATATTAATTTCATACTAAATAGACCCCATCGGGCGACGCCGTTGGTTTCGAACCGCCGTGACGGATCGGATAATCCAGTTTCTTGTACAAAACTAACTTAAATTAAAATTAAATATTATTTCTCTATTATTTGGCCGCGCGGGTTTGTCCCGCGCTCAAATGTCGCAGAGGCTATTACCGCGCAATCCTAAAAAGGATGCTAAAGCATGTGTCATTTCATGTCAGATTAATTATCGAAGCCCATTTGATATAACAATGCGTTGAATTACGAACTGATAAGTTGTTATGCTGCAAAAAAAGTCATATATTTTTATAGAAGTATCGATACTTCGATAACTAATAATTGATTGTTACTGCAATCGACCGATGCAACAAATCATGCGCAAACAAAAATGCATCGGCTTTCTTTTTTTGGAATATTATTATTAAAGTAAATAATTTCGGCAATACCGAATTTAAAAAAAAATCATGTCCAATCACGACTCGGGGTTTATCTCACGAGCTGATCACGGGGTCATTTATAACCTCAATACCGAGATGATGTCGGCCTTCTTTGATTCGGCACAATGCTCGGTCGCAGAAACTGACACAAGGGACCCGGCCAACTCACCGACACTAATCATGCGAAATAAATATAAAAGAAACAAAACATCGGCGCCATTAGTGGCATAATACGAAATCCGGTCTTATCGCCTTTCGTTATTATAAAGTATTACCTTAGTGCAATATTATATATTTGTCGAGATAAGCCCTGCGCCGGTCGATTCAATGCCTTTTTGTATTCAAATACGTACATTTTCTTTTATCTTATCTTGGCTATATAATGGTATGCGTCAGACTTGAAAGATGAGATAGTCTCGTCTCATAAGAGACATTGTTGACGTGTGTAATGGCAGGTCGTTGCTCCAATTAATTGCATGGAATTCTAATAAACTGAACCTTATCCGTCATCATCGTACACAGTCGTGTCTCTATTTTAGTATGGTTTCGAGGTTATGGTTTGGATCAGAGGCCCCAGGCGCAATTCAATTCTGAGGCCCCCCACTCAAAATATGTTAACTGCACCCTATAATGTGCATTCTAAGCGTATTTTTTTTGTTCAATTTGCAACGGTTACATAATTAAATTCACATCAATTTGTGTAAAAAACAAAAAAAAACACATTTTTTTTTACTTTTATTTAATCTTCTCTTTCTACTTATTTTTATTAATTTCTCGATAATCGATATTAGATATCTAGATGCTAAAAATATGTTTTATTTCTAGTAAAATACAGAGGCCCCCCGAGGACCGTTGAACCCTGAAGGGCTAGATGCCGAGGGCCGCAATGTTTTGCATCGTTTTACCTTAAGGTAGCTACGCGCCTAAATCTACGAAATAATCAGTGCATATGATTCTAAATATGACCGTTAGGGTAACCACCCAAAAAAACATGCCATAGCTTGCGTTATAATAAAAAAAATCGTTTTGAGATCAGAATTTTGAGGCCCCCTGAAATTAATGAGCAAATATAATTTTAAAACTCCTTTTTCTTTAAATTTCTCAATTTGGATGGTAATAAAATCATTTGGAACATCATTTTCTAACAAACCTTCACTCAGATCTTTAAACATTTACAGGGGCACACGAATTATGACTATTTTATAAATAATAGTATAGTTTTTATTTAAAGATGACGTACTTAGTTGCACCATCTGTCTTGCAAGCAGGAGATAATTGAAAAAACTAAAAAACCTAGGTTTTTTTAAGGTTTTTTGAGAACTTCACTGTATAGCGTAGAATAAAACTAGAAGAAGGATACTCCTGGCAAAAGTTATCATATCTGGACTAATGATATCTAGGAGAATTGAAGCAATACAACCATCACCAAAATAAGTCTTGATGATTGTTTCTTGTAGGTCGCGTGTTTTTTTTGTTTCCATGATTTTCCTTGTCTTTTTTTACGTTATAAAGACATGAAATGTAGCAATAAATCAACAAATGCAGCTATTTGAAATGTGATAATGCAGTTGACGGATGCTTTAGCCGCTTCAGTGCCGTAAGGACACCGGTGGCCTCTGTCGTTGCGTAGTAACGCTCTATTTATATAATATTTTCTGGCTATATATATATTTATATATTTATTTTTTTTGTGAAAGTCAAAATTGTGTTTTTATGTAGACGGAATTTCGAAAAAACCCTTTTTTATTAAACACGCATTATATAAATGTTTCTCGGCTTAAAACCTCGCGGCACTGAAACGGTTAAGTCAAATCTACGACACCATTAAAAATCAATGTGAGTTCTAGGGTTCTTTAAGCGGAGAGTTAACCCTTCCGTCACAGCGGCTCTAAAACAATCGCGTCGTCCGAAGGGGGTATCTCAGATACCCCATTTTTTAAAAAATATATTGTTCTAAGTATAAAAATAGTTATTCATGATATGCTTAATAATTGATCAATATCACGTGCAAATAATAACGCTCTCGGCGATGTCTCGCCCCAGACTGAGCTTTCGCAGCACGTGTCACACGCACGTTTCACTCGCTCTCGGCACATCGTACTAGATACGAGCGAGAAAAAGCATTGCGCGCATGACAACAGCAACGAATATTATTGTTTTTATTCGAGAATAATACAAAAATTGGGGTCTCCAATAGACCCCATCGGCACAGCTAGGATAATTAATTATGATTAGATGTAGCCTCGTAGCATTTCTATGGATCGCCGAACCGACAAGGAATTTGTATAAAGATCTAAATGAAAAGTCATATGATTATTGATAATTAACTGATCCGTCACGACGGCTCGAAACCAACGCCGCTGGCCGATGGGGTATAATTTTGTATTGAATACATATTAATTGATACATTCTTCGACAATATTTTGACGTTTTATAAAAATTGAATGAATAAAAATCGTTATTCTTGATGTATATTAGTAGAAAAATGGGTTGAAATCAATCTGCCGCGGACGTTTGTTGCATCCCGCAAGTGAAAAAGGTTTACTACCGCTACCCACATGCCCGCTGTTTGCAAATATCATCACTACAATGTATTTAATTTTCAAACATAAGCGTCAAACGTGGTTTTTATTTTATTTTATGTTGGAAAAACGCAAAGACTTACGATGCAGTTTGATATTTATTTGAAAAAATATCTCCTTCGACACTAAAAAAAAAAGTTAACGCCGTCATCGCAGTTGTCGACAGCCACCTAATGGTCCAGTTCCTTGTTGATGGTCAAGCCCGATGGAATGTGTTGGTACTGCTTGTGTTCTTCGACGATGACGCGTAGGCGTCAAAGATTGGATCATCCACTTGTTTCCAAAGAAATTAACATTGAGATCATTAGACGCGTATGTCGAGTATCGCCTTCTAGAACATCATAATGCCACACTTCTTCAGCTTCTGGGGGTATATAACGATTTTTTCATCGCCAATTAATTATAATTGGAACCGAAAATAAGTCTTAAAGATCAGTATGCGGTATAATGCGCCACGACTGATTCGACCATTAATTATATGGCGTGTCTTATGGCACAATAATTCAATATTAGATGCTTTTCCATACATAACTGATTAATGCGGCAATAAATTTATCAATAAATCTTCTAGCGCCATTGTACGATAGCGTATTGCTTTTTAAAGCGACTTTCTTTTAATTTTTTTAATTTATTCAATTCGTCGCAATAATTTCGGGATCAGTGCGACGCGGTGTCCGGTTGGAATCCAGATTTATTTAAATATTAAAATTATGCGTTGTGCCCGTGTCATACAATGTCATAAATAACGCTTCAATTATTATAGTGAGCGCTGTAATGACAGACGCTGTAATCATCTCGTGATTAAGCGGTATTAATAATACAGTATGGACAAATTAGGAAATACACACGTAGTCCATAAATTATAGACACATGAAGGGGAGCGCCGCTATTTTATTATGGACACGCGTAATATGAGTAATGATACTCCGTTTAGCAAAAATAAAAACATGGCCATCAGCCTTGAACATTCTCGGCTAAATGCTGAAAATTTCATGGAATTTATGCAAGAATTTGTTTATGATTTTTCGATCATCAAATTTATTTGCATATCGTCATCGCTATTCTAAGTAAAGTGCATTGTCAGTGTATCGTAATCACTAAAATTAGATCATTTATAATGCATCAACTGCGCAAAATAATTTGCTCAATGTCGGACGACACCGTGGACGTTGAGATTTGCGCGTGAGCGTACGAATAAATTCAAATTCGTGTATTTTTTATACAAAATTATTGTAGAAATGTTCGCATTTGTGTATTTCACAATGAAAATGGTTGAATATCGCTGTATACCGCACAATGTGGAGCCCGCGCTATCGACCCCTGATCTAGAAAGTTAAACGTCAACTCATAATTTTTATAAAAAGCGTAACAAAAAGGTTTCACACCACTGATGCACAATATAATGATCTCGAATTGTATCATAGCATTTCTCACTAATATCATCAACGACGATATATCGTTTATCGGCCGACGATGTATCGTTAGTATCTTGAGCGCAATTGTCGGGGTGGAATCGTCGGTGTCGATTTGTTAGGTTAGGTTTTGAAAATACATGATATAATATAATAAACCCTTTTATAACGCTTCCTGCTATATTGCGGTTTTCTATAAAGAGTTCGACAGTCCCTCCAATTGCGCTCCCTTCTGGAACGTAAGTTTTCAAGGTCAATGCGGTTCGATTGTCAGTAAAAAATAAATCGCGAATGGAAAAATTATCGATGTATTGATTTCGTTCAATTAACAAAATAAAATTTAAAAGCCCTGTTCCTAAATTTTGTATGGTTTCTATAACGCTAGTTTTCTATAACATGGTCCCAATCTCTTCCTTATGAGGACTAACTGTAATAAGCATACGTTAATTCCTTTTTTCTTTTTGATAACTAATCGGAGCTAAACCGAAAACCTTGATGCTGAGGGCATGGGTCTTACCAAACTCTCGAATTGCAGTCGAGGTCAAAGCAACCTGGGTCTCACACGTGACGTGAGGGCTCCCCTTTCGTGTCCATACCGCGGGGGACCCTAGCCGTCTTGGTATGCGGTTTTTTTGTAAAGAGTTTCCCTCTTGGCCATTACTGGCATTGGACGTACATCTTCTACCTTGTTGGTATCAAATTTTACCCTCTCTACTGTGTCCAGGCAAGTAGGAGGGGATTTGTCTCGGTATTCGTTTGATCTCTTCTCTAAGGCGTTATCTGATTATAACGAGTCAAGAGTGACAAGTAGCGAACAACCACACGCACACACTTATATAGATATGAAACTCTTTACTAAAAACCGCATATCAAGACGGCTCGGATCCCCGCAGTATGGACACGAAAGGTGAGCCACGTGTGAGACTCAGGTTCCTTTGGCCTCGACTACCATGCGAGAGTTTTGTAAGGTCCATGCCCTCAGCGAGTGAGAGCCTTGTGACTTGTAAATGATGATGATGACACAAGCATACATATGCACATCTGCCCAAAACGAGTCACAAGTAGCCGATCGCAAGTGATTATCAGCCTTGTCGCGTAATAGCAATCCTTTCATCATGGTAAAGACCTCCTCAGAAAGAATGAAGAGGAGCGAAAATATCGGGACTAGCCCAATTATTAGTCAACAGATTAGGGTTTTCCTTCTCAGGGTATACTGCCTCTGTGGTGAGAAATCCGTTGGAGACCAGATTTATTTATGCACACAAGGATATGTGTACACGTACATGTTATGAGATGAATAAAATATATTCTAAATCCCTGTGTTATTCATAGAATAGTTATAGAGGGTGACCAAGAGAGTGGTGGTTAATATTGGCTAATTTGAGATTCTTGTATGGAATCTCGCCGTAGAAAAAAGGTTTATGACACCTCGCTATTCAATGGCGAGCTGTCATATGTCTGTGAACAAAACAAACTCTCTTTTCAGCTTCTCCATCAGAAAAAAAAATATTAATATATATGTTTATTGATTATATATATGAAAATATAAATTAAACTTATAGTTAGTGTTACGTCGCGCGGAATACTATAAGACCAGTGTCGTGTATTGGATGAATGAGAGGCGGCAGCGGGGGGGGGGGGGCTCTGCTGGGCTAAGTGGTGTGTTGCGCTGCGATTTAGAGCAGTACCGCGCCGTCCATACTGAGTCACTTTTGAAATATACTTTTTTTTCATTTTTAATCTTCTGCAGCACCCCTAAATATATTACCCACCGCCACTGTTTAAACCCGTTATTATTATCATCACTATAAATCTAACTGACGGAAATACGTTTATGAACATAATATTATTTAATAATTAGCAATAAATTCTGAAACATTAATCGACTCGTAACACTTAATCCTGAAACATTGTTTACGGGCTTTATACGGAAGCCATAAACATTTTAAACGATGTTCCATCAATTACAAACAAAACTGATTTAAAAATATTTAGAAAATCAGCGGTAAAAATATGAACGCCGTAAACAATTTCCAAAAATCTGGCGAAAACATTTCCTCGATGGCCTTGCGCTAAATATAGCGAGGATTTGCATCACGTGCCTCACCTTTTGCTTCACCCCTGAATACGTGACCCAATTGCCGCTGTGACATTGCCGTTTCGTACTGTGCGCAATGTTATTTCGTGCAGAATCCAAATCGACATGCGAAACGGTCGACCGGGGTCTGCAGGTTAATTTGCCGAAAAAAAGGAAGGCAATTTTCACGTCGTCGCCAAAAAATGTCATTTTGACAGATGGCCGGACGCTGTGTGCGCATACCAATGCGGCTTCAGGAGTGGCAGACGTTGGCCCGATGGACTCTGATGATAATTTTATCCAGAACAATCCTTAAGGACCCACCCACGATGCGTAACGTTATTGCCGAATGATGCAAAAAAAAATATATGGCCCGAGACGACAATTGTTTGATAACAATTGAAATTCATTCGAAACCAAAGCTTTTAAAAGCACAATGAAATGCTTTTGATACTGAATGTGTCTCATTTTATTTTTATGCTTTTTCAAACCAGCACGTTCATTTGACATTTACCATTTTAAGCATGAATCAATAAGAAAACATATATGCTAAAAAAACACCGCAAATTATATCAATAATTCTTGTCTAACCTTTTGCATATTAAATATGTTGAAAAAATTAAAAAAAATCTTTCTAAAACGTGTATTTGCATATTATTTATTTTGCTGTGATAATCGTGAGTGCGAATTCTTGTCAATTCATTCGCATTAAATTATTATTTAAATATATTATTTTAACACATTCCTTAATTTAATTAACAAAATATATTTTTTTTAATCCTAATAAATCGAACGTATTTGCTTAACCTAGCCTTGCCGATGGGGTATATTTGAGACCCCAAGTTTTTGATTTTTCTCTTTTAACTCCTTATGGTCCGGCAAGAGAGCATATGTGTTTTTAGACCCTCCGAACTTCATACAAAAAAAAATATGTCCATGGTTTGAAGCTGAATTAAAAAATTACCATATTTCGTATTTTTTCACATAATTTAATACATATTTGAGATTGGGACATTTTTGTCTTACTTACTCTTAGACGATTTGTCTTCCCTCTCACCTAACGAATGATCAAGTAAATATATTCGGCAATACTTTCATCGTAAATCATCCAAGCAAGTTACTAAACAGTAGCGAATGGGTCGGATACAATAAATACTGATCTGATGATTAATAAAGCCATAGACAACTATAAAGAAGCCTACGTTCCAATTTTCGAGTTAATCGATTTGTCTAAAAAAGTCTAAAGAATAAATATAAATAATCATTGACCTTCACCGTCCGCAATTGCAAAAAAAATATAAAAACAACAATATTGTTTTACAATGGCACGGGTGCGATGTTATTTATCGCGCATGTGCAAGTGCGAGAGAGAAAAAATATCGTGCTGTGCCGTGGGAGAAGCCGATCCGGATCAAAATTATATCAATATACATACAGTGGAACCTCTCTTAACGAGCACCTCTCATAACGAGCAAAAAAATAAGTGAAAAAATTGCTCCCTTAACGAGCGACATTTCGCATAACGAGTGACGCAGAAAGGGGAAGCCACAAACGTATGACGCACTTGTGTGTGTTGGATCATATTTCACAGCAAGAAGTTATGAAGGAGAGTTTGGAGGAAGAGGAAGTAGCAGAGAAACAATCTTCTGACGCAATAAGAGAAATGCTGAAAGCATGGGAAACTGTTTCATCGTACATTGAGAAACATCATCCTAATAAGGAGGTGGCTATGCGTGCTACAAACATATTCAATGATAACGCTGTGTCACATTTTCACCAAATTTTAAAGAGTCGGCTAAAACAAATGTCTCTAGACAGCTTTCTAGTAAAAAATAATTAATTATTTGTCATAAATTAATAAATAATGAGCTAGTTTCGATTTTTAAAAATGTTTTTATCCAGGTTTTTACGATCTTTAACAATTTATAAGCATGTAATTTTATTTGAATAAACGTTAAAAAAAATATATTTCGCATGGAACGCATTATCGTGTTTTATATTGATTTATATGAGAAAATTAGTTTCGCATAACGAGTGTTTCACAAACGAGCAAGATTCTGGAACGAATTATGCTCGTTATGAGAGGTTCCACTGTATTGGATTTTTCTACTAAAATATATCGTGAATAACTATTTTTATTTATAGAATAATCCATTTTTTTTAAAAGTCAATGTATTGTCGAAAAAATTATCTTGACTTGACATTTTTGGGGTCTATTTTCATACATTCATTTCATACGAAATATACCCCATCAGCCAAGCGGCGTTGGTTTCGAGCCGTCGTGACGGATCGGTTAAATTGCAGAATGGTTAATATTTATTCAGTGGTGACAATGATGGAATCGGCAGAGCCGACCCGGGGATCATAGATTGATTTGAGTTGAACTTACGACTTATGTCCTTGTGGAGTGGTATAGTGCCCTATTTTGATAACATAGTGTAGCATATACTTTGAGAAGCGGGATCATTCTAGAATCACATTTGGGTTAATGGTCCCTGTTAACACGATTGTAACATCAGTCCGCATTTCCAGTGTATGAACTCAGTGACGAATCGATCGGCACATGCCACAAACGAAGATAACTGTTATTCCCCGACTTGATATACAGTAAAGCCCCGATTATCCGTGCGCGGATTATACGTGCATAAATTCAATTCATTTAAAAAGCATGTTTTTACGTCTGAGGACGAACAAATGTTTATACGTTGAAGTAGATAGTTATTATTGATTGGAAAAGCTCAAAAGCCAAGATCATTTAAAGGGAAATAAATAATAAATTTTCGTGTTAAATATCACAGTCAAAATGGGGCGTAAATGGATCTTTGAAGATTAGTTTAAAACTAAATAGGTTGTACTAATGAGATTTTTTTAAAATCAAAATACAGTCAACCCTTATATAGCGTTTAGATAAGGAACACGCTATAGAAATAAACGCTATAGAAAGTTAGGCACCCATATAAAATTTGGGGTTAGGTTCTTTTAATTGTATTTTGCGATTTGAAGGAAATCAAACATTTGACCCATTTATATATGTTCAATAACCATGCACGTGTTTAGTTGGATAACAATAGCTCGTGCCTATAGGCGCGAGGAGGTATTGACCTAGCATATTTCTTCCAGTTTTTTCATTCGCAACAGATGTGCCAGGGGAGTTCAAAGGAACAGCTTTTTAATAAAATACTTTCACAATTAATTTATTATTTAATGTCATAGAGCAGTGATGATGAACCTTTTGAGAAGTGGTTCAATTTTTTTTGTCCATTCCCTCCAGTCTTACAGTTCATTGAAATTCTGTGCGATATCACATAAGAACATTTTAGAAGAGAGATTGAGGTGATTCGAGACACGAATAAAAGGGCAGATTGACAAGTATGAGGAGATGCAGATTCTGAGCATGTTAATTCCGGAAAGAGAGGGAAAATGAAGGCATCGTTATGCAAGACCTTGAGTATCTGAGTATCCAGTGGTCTACAGCAACCAACTAGATTGAAGAAGTAACGGTACCGCCATATGGTATTTGAGTTGCCTCTGGATTTGCTTGCACATAAAATCTAAAAATCAGGATTTGAAATTCTTTGTTCGTACTCATTGGTTTTCGGTTAATACTTATGTTTACCCAGAAATGAAGCGGTAAATTTCCATTCCCATCTCGATTGTGACGTCTAATGCACTCCGTATCGTCGCAGTAAATCATTGCATCGCTCTCTCATCCCGTTTGCGCGGTATCAGAACATTCTAACTAATTGAGAGACCGTAAAAATGCCGGAGCCGATAAATGTCAATCATAGATTTTTATTGGCTTTCACCGTACAATCTAAACGATAAATAAATTTAATTGGCAGTTAGAAGTCGGACGCGAGTGAATAACAATCCGAAGGTGTGGCAACGAGCCAACATGGTCCACCTCTCGCCGATGGACGTTGCAGCTCTCCGGCATTCCGTAAAATTGGGCTGAATTTGAATTTCGACCGGTAGCCAGTCTGGCTGTCACTTCTCATTGAATCCGTCGGACCACACATGACGACCTAAACGTCTTCATCGGCGTCACGGAGATGACGGGTCCAATTGCGGCGTCATCTATTTGATTACGGCCGTACTAATAGAGTGCGTTCCACGTCAATCCAACACTAACGAGATGGATGCACTCTAATTGAACAAAACCAGCTGGGTCGACGGCCCCGGTCTTCTTCCCGTCTCGCTCTGTCCCTCCAGTAATTTCGGGGACAATTAGCACGATGCTTTGCACCATTATTCTTGTACGTGACACGTGCCGGACTCGCACACACCTGTCCGAGTGACTCCGACTACCAGACGTGTCTCCGGAGCTGTGACTGCAAGTCACGAACTCGATTCAATTAGTAATCTCGCACCGTGTTTGTACAATTAGTTGATCTTTCCGAATAGAAGATGTCCAGAAAGTCATATCTTTGTCTAGTAAATAGATCCTTTGAATTTAAATCCTTGTGTCATTTGACTACTGAACAAAGATTTGTATAAATGAGAAATATCACTAGTGTTTTTCTGTAATGATCTGGCGATTGTAAGAAGCCTTAGACTTCCAGGCGTAGTTCTGAACGTTTCAAAAAGTTCTGGTTCTTCAAGTACGCGATAAATAATTTGAAAGCGCAGTCTGGAGACATCGATTGTGGTGCAGGACATAAAGAACAGTCTGTAACCCATTGACAGCTCTTCAGTCTTCCGAATCAAAGAACAACTGGTGAGAGTCATTCAACTGCTTCTCATATCTCAAACACAAGATATTAACGAAGATCAAATAATATTCTTAAACTCGGCTTAAATTATTAATACATATTTATTTTCGGTCCTCCGAACTCCATGATTTTATTAAACCCTTGGCTACCAAAATATGATATATCGAAAATTTCTAGTGGGGCAAAAACCCCTGAATATGAGACATTTCAAATTGTAGCGTACACCCGTCCCTCGATTTACACGGTAAATGCGTTCTATGAAAAACAACGTAGATGAAAAACGCGTAAAAAATACATGGAGCTCATAAAAAATGCAGACACACCTCACAAAAACCCAATTTCTTTATACAGTAATACCCCCAATAGCGCGTGTTTGGCTGGGTGCGACTGTGTGTTGATCTCGCTCGCCCATATCTATGTCTTCATGTGTGCGAGTGCTCGGCACATTTCTCACCATTCACGCCTGATGTAGACAATGAGCCACGGATATCTATGTGTATGTCGGCGATCGCATGCATGGCAAGCGAATATTCCATTCACTGAGATTCATAATTTTTTTACATTGTTCTTAGTTATGACAGATTTGTATTTTTTACGAAATTCCCGTAACCCTAAATTTTGTATGTGCTTTATTATCCCGATAACGTGTTGTTCCAATAAGGCGGTCCCAACTTTCGCGTTATCGGGGGTTTTACTGTACCTATTATAACGGCCATAATGATTCCAACAAGCTTTTAATATTGTGTTTTTCAAATCCTTGGATGCTGAAATAGTATGCTAAACAGTGATTTTCAAATGAGGGGTTGCGACCACCATGGGGTCGCAGAAAAAAATTAATCGATATTAAATTCCCCGCTACTAATTTGTATATTAAGCAAAAGGGGGGGTCGCGGATACAAAAGTCAATTTTCAATTGTGATCGATTATATTATCACAAATACAGTCAACCCTCCTATAGCGCTCTCTGCTATAGAGCGGTATAGGAACTACAAACGTACAGTTAACCCTCCTATAGCGCTCTCTGCTATAGAGCGGTATAGGAACTACAAACGTACAGTTAACCCCCCACTAACACTCTCGGCTGTGTGTGTGCAGCCGAACCCGTGTCAAATGAATAGTCGGCCTTGTATGTATTCGTCGCAATGCAACGGCGTGAATGCGACCGTTCAAGTTGGGGGTTGGCGGCGAATATTTCAACTCAGCGTGTAATTCGGGATAGTGTAATTGGGGGGGTCCACTGTATTGCATATTTCATAAATATATTTGCCTCGTAAAATAAAGATTAATGCACCAAATTTCTACGGGTGCCTTGTCTTCTATAGGGTGGGTTTTAGTAGCGTCGCCCTTCATCCCGGCGCTATAGGAGGATAAAATACATATGTATTAATAATATTTTAAATAACCCATTTTACATGATTTTCTATACTGCAATGTTGTTTTTTTTAAATAACACTGTTGTTTTAATTTAGGAATAATCATTTTTTACACTGTTATGATAGAACGTTTCAATCGTGTAAAAATAATTAAGTATTTATTCAAAATAAGGGCTTAGAACCAGAAATTAATCGATTACCGGGAAAAAAAGTTATTTTTGTCGGAACGAAAACCGGAATGGTATCTCGCACGGGTGTCAATAGCTCGTTTCACTCACACTCGGCACATCGTACCAGACGCGAGCGAAAAAAAACTTGTTTTAATTTTTTTTTCGCAATTACAGTCAATAAAGGACAATGATTATTTATAATATTTATTTTTTAAACATTTTTTAGACAAATACTATAAATTAGTATTTATAATAAAAAAAAATTGGGGTACTCAATACAACCCATCGATGAGGCTAGGTTCAAGATAATTACTGTTCTATGGATCATTTATTTATTTAATGTAGTAAACGCGTAGTTATCATACTTATAATTAGATCCTGAATCAAACCACTTATCATCTAATCGAATCATGATGTTAACATCTTGTTTACTAATACAATTATAAAACGGTTGCATACAAATTGTCTGCATTTATGCACATTTTAATTGTATTGTTTTTCATTGTTTCAGGTAAGTCATCGCGTGCATTTTTAAGGTAGGTCATATTATGAATGCAACTGGATCGAGACGTCGATAAGTGCGGCGCCGCTGAATAAAAATACCAATTTCTCACCGCCGATCCCCAAACTGTGCTGCATTCCGTCGACATTTGAAGGCCACCGCTCCAGACCGTATTAATTCACGGTCGTAAATCGCATACAAAAGCCGAACGCGCCATTGTTTGCTCTGCAAATATCGCAATTTGCAACCGTTGCACTTTGGGACCCTCGCAAATTTCTTTTAATAACCGAGCGTTTGAATTTTCATTCTGACCGTTTTGCCCTCGGGACTGAACAGACGCGACGAAAAAAAAATTAGCATCGGTTGCATTTATTTTTGCAATGTCTCATTTAAATTGCGTTAGTTGCTTGGATATGCGAGAGACCCAGAGGCAGGTCTACTTTTCACATAATTATTTTGCAACCCGCTATCCCATTTTTAGAGAGCTGCCCTATTATCATCACATGTATTTGCTAAATTTATGCGTGAATTTTAATTGGCTGTTTATGCCCAGACGCTTATTATACGTTTTCAAGGAGAAATCAGTCATTACTTAGCAATTATTAAACAAAAATGACTAGATTACTATTTTACATAAATAACCGACATTTATTAATATAAAAAAAAAATCATGATTGCATGTTGAGAACCTCTGATCTGCATAACAAGGCATGTGATCCCGATTATGTTAAAACGCGCTAATGATCAGCTCCGAACACAATTTACACTTGGCCCGGTGCTAAACTAAGACCGTTTCTGTGTTTGGAACCGTGTTTCCATCATCCAGGACATGATCTGCTCTCTCTGGACCACCTGGGGGATTAGCGGACATGGATATGAATAATGTGGCGCATGCTGCGGCCATATATGGCCGCAAACCGTGTCGCTTTTGGAACCTGTAATCCAATTTCTGAAATTGGGTACATTGTCTCTCGTATAAATCAAGTTAATCATTCGTTTAAACATATTTTTAATCGAAATCCTTTAAATTATTATATAAATTTAACCCTTTACATCATATAATCATAAATTTATTTTTAAGATATTTTTTTAATACTCATTCTGCTTTTTGCACTACGTCGGAGTCGTATTAAATTGAAGAACTCGTATATAAAATCATTTCTTTGGCCTAACACGTATCGTGCCGTGTCAGTCACCGGTGCCTGACGTCAATTTATACCATTGAGCCGTGCTAAACCGAGCTTAAACCGAGCAAAAAAAAATAATATGCTAATTTAGGGACAGATATATTATTTAAGATATTTTCACATGGTTTTTTAGATGAAAAGAACTAAAAATTGTTCTAGGACTAATCTAGAATTTAAGAAAGATTTTTAGACTTTAATTTTGGTATGCGTAGTATTTTACCAAACGCCGTGTCAGTCAACGGTGACACACCGGTATGACAAGTGTCAACTCACCCCACACGCTAGCAACACGTGTTATAAGCTTCTATTAAGTTATTTGGATAGCAAAGTATTCATTCGATCCAAGAAAATATGTAGAACCCATAAATTTCGTTGGTTTCGTGCAAATTTATTCACGCACAATATGAATGGACAAAACGATGAATGCGGGACTATATTTATTAATTTACGATCGACCACACATTTTTTGACATCTGTAATAAAAAAAAGACATGCGGATGGTCTCTTCGATGGGAGGGATAGAGAAGCGGATGAACTAGAGAGAGAGAGAGAGATGCGGATGCGGATGGATGACAATTTATGTTACGAAGATAATCCCACGAATTATACGGATATCATTAAATTGGTACATTCATTGAAGTCAGATGTCAAAAGCAACAAAGTAGAAGAACTTCTACTTAAAGACAATATTTTCTGGAAAACAACCACAATTGCGACCTCGAAAATTTTAAAAATGGGCTGAGACTACATTGCGAATTAAAAAAAAAGTATACAGAATTAATAGACCCAGTGAAAAACATATTACTTACTAAAACTTGTTGATACAAAAAAATAAAATTGACTGAAAGCTCAAGAAAACTTTGATAGTTTCTAGTGGTGTACCCATGAAAGGATATACGTGTGGGTGTATGTATCTATATATGCATATGTATATTTGGCTTCTAACCGTCGAGAGGGTAAAATCCGATACCAATATGGTAGAAGATGTACGTCCAATGCCTGCAATGGCCAAGAGAGGGAAACTCTTTAACAAAAAACCGCATACCAAGACGGCTCGGGTCTCCGCGGTATGGACACGAAAGGGGAGCCCCACGTCACGTGTGAGACTCAGGTTCCTTTGGTCTCGACTACCATGCGAGAGTTTGCAAGCCCCATGCCCTGATTTCTCACCATAGAACCAATATGCCATGGGAAGGAAAACCCTACTGTTGACCGATAAATGGTCTAGTTTCCTTTCGCTCCTCTTCCTTCTTTCTAGAAGTTTTATAAGCAGATAACGCCTTTCAAACACTAAAAAGAATACTGAAGCAAACGCTCTCCTAGTTAACCGCCAAGAGAAGGAAAACTCTTAAGAATTGACTTAAATCGATATTTTCTTCCTTCTCTCTGAGGAGGTCTTTCCCATGATGAAAGGATTGGTATTGCGCGACAAAGTTAATAATCACTTGTGACTTGGTATTTGAGACTCGTTTTCAGGCAGATGTGCGCATGTATGTGTGTATATGTGTGCGGTCGCTCGCTACTTGTCACTTGTGACTCGTTATAAGCAGATAACGAATACCGAAACAAGCCCCTTCTTCTTGCCTGGACACAGTCGAGAGGGTAAAATCCGATACCAATAGAGTAGAAGATGTACGTCCAATGCCAACAATGGTCAAGAGAGGGAATCTCTTTACAAAAAACCGCTTACCAAGACGGCTTGGTTGCCGCGGTATGGACACGAAAGGGGAGTCCTCACGTCACGTGTGAGACTCAGGTTCCTTTGGCCTCGACTGCCATTCGAGAGTTTGGTAAGGCGCATCCCCTAGCCCTTACCTATGATGATATTTGGTTTCTAACCGATTTCTCACCACTGAACCAATATGCCATGGGAAGGAAAACCCTACTGTTGACCGATTGAGAGGGAAAACTCTTAAGAATTGACATAAATCGATATTTAGAGAGTTCGGAGATTGAATTAAATTCCGGCGAGATTCATCAAGTTTGATAAAAATACTATGTGAACCAAAAAAATATTCCAAATGATTTCAAAGCATTATCTGAATATTTCTGAATGATTTACTACATACGCTAGATAAGAAATATTTTTTTAAACAAATTTAATTAGGATAAAACAACAAGGTTTCCGTTCATCTGATTGTGGAGTATCGTGCGCGATCTTATTCTTTCGTAAACAAAAACGATACGCTTTTGAATTACCAAAAAAAAATATTTACTTTCGCTCGATGAGCACTTGGCCCGGCGATGAATCAGCCACTCCAGTATCGATAAATTAAAACAACGTCCTCCCGGTAATTCGATATGGTCATAAATCTGAATTGAAGCATCGCGGGGATTATTTTCGGATGATGGCATTGTGGCTATCGCACGAGGTGAGACCCACATAGAGCCATTACACACCCCATTCAATGAAATCATAAATCGCCGGCCCACGCCCCGATTGTTTTTCGACATGATCGACCCGTTTGTTCTTGGGCCATCGAAATAGAAGGAGCGGTCATCGTCAGTCATGACGAAGCGTCGTTTAATGAGTGCGCGAGATGTGTAACAAAACGGCGTTCGTGGAAACTATTCCATCATCGGATGCGTGGTTGTACCAGACCACGTCGATGGTAAATAAGAACATTTAACGCGTTTATCTGTGCACAATAAATCTGTTTCCGTTCCAGGAAAGAAGGCGGTGCGTGAGATTCGGATTGTTTGCCTTGTGCGCGTGCGCATTGTCGTGCCGTTATGAAGTACGCGATACGAGTGTGACGCAACGCGTGATCTCGTTGTGACGATTGACCTTGACGACGGGCGGACGGATTCAAACGTACGCTCGTGCGAAAACACGCGCGCGCACAGTGCCACCAACTCATTTATTGATCGAAAACCACGTATTATTAACGATTTATTATTTCATTCATACATAACGAGGTTGAGACTGGAGTTGGACAACGAGAAAGTAAACATCCATCTAGGGCAAGCTGTAAAAACTGAGAAAAACCTGCTAACCAAAACGCACCAAACGTTGAATCAAACTAGGATGGATGTATTTGTTAAACACACGTTTAACACAAATTTACAGACAAGCAGAGTAGAGATGAGCAAACCATCGTTTGCTGAAGACGAAGAAGCACCAAAAGGGCAACCGGATGATCCAATAAACGCTAGATGATATCATAGATATGGCATCTGGAAGAATAATCTCCAGATAATACGTAACCATGCGTATTATGCCAATTTTAATGACATCTACCACTCAGAATCGACGTGTACAGCTTTAAATCTATCTATAACTTATTTTGAAGTCTCAAGAACCACCAAATTCAAGCACTTGAAGATCATCTGATAGAGAAAGTCGATCGTTAAATCTACATCCTGGAACAATTTGAAGCTGTACCGATTAAATTGCTACAACTTCTACACCAGAATTGAGAATTCCTAATACTGTGAAGCGCTATGACTTAATTACCACCTTCTACAAAAAATATTAAAAGGCAAGTAAGTGCTGGGTAGAAGTCTCCAGTGGTTGCGGAAAATCGACTGTTGTACCTGCTTTGAAATAGAAGATCCATTTCATCTTTATTAAATGAATTTGTTACAGACATAGGTATAACGGAGTTTCACAACGGGATCCGGGGGTCTATGGAAGTTTAAATGGGGTCTATTGGAAGTCGATGATATTTTTTTCAATTTTAAAATTCCTATAACTACAGGTTTTACACTTCAAATTGGACGTTTTATAAATCAAATTGGACGTTTTACAAAATCAAATTGGACGGTTTACAAATCAAATTGGACGTTTTACAAATCAAATTGGACTATGTAGGAAAAGGGTTGGGATCCTAACCCTATTCTAGATTAAATATATGGAACGTGTTAAATATGGAACTATACCTTCATTCTTCAAAAGAAACAGGAACTTTTAGACATTATTAATAGCTATAAAATTGATTAGGTGGGACACATCATTCGATGACCGATACATTCGATGACCGATCTACCAGCATTACTGTTTGCGGAGGAATTAAAGACCAAAGCTGCGTGGCTGAATCGAAGGCGCAACCAGGACTCTTCATTTATGTCATAGTGATATAATTTGATTTCCGCTAGTGGATGTCAATGTCCTTTTAAAGTTTCTAGAAATTTCTTTCATTAGGTAACTACAGGAAAATACTGTGTCACAATAAACATATTAGCTAATAAGGAAAATCAATACAAATACAATAAGCGTAACCGACACATTTAAATAAATAGTTTACAAAGGACGATGATTCCACCTCACAAAAAAAATATCAGTATTTTTTTAAAGTTAAGGTTGCACTTTTAATCGCTTGCTTAAACCGCTTTCGCAATTTTAAGTATGTGACGATTCCGTTACGCCATTAAACCACACGGACGTTATCAATTGATTGCCTCTTGATCTACAGACTCGCTGACCTTCCTGATAACCCGGGCATGGGCTTCAATCCCCCATTGTTCGCCTCGGTAACTAACCACCGACGAAGAACCAACTTTCTTATCGAGGTTTCATAACCCAGACAGAAACAATAATTACGGGTATCGCGGTGCAAGCCTCTTGGTCCACGTTTCGATTATCAACCGGCCTTCACCTGCTGCATACAAACACGTCTACTCTCTTTTCGAATGCAATGCCATATATGGAAACCGACGATATGGCGCCAAATTAAGTTATCACCGGCGCAAGTTGATGATGGCAACAGCGAGACACTCTCGAGTTGGTATGTTTATTTTCGAGTTTTGAAGCACTGACTAGTCCAAGGCGTCAATATTTGCCACCGCGACAGAGTACGTCTGTCCATCTTTCTCACGGTTGCCAACTGGTTTACAGGTGAGACATAAAAAAATGCTTTATCGAATAACACGAGGGTTAATTATACGGACTGACAGTAAAAGGACCTTCGGAAATTGTCGGCCGTTAAATGTGTCCAATTTGAGGCCTTTAACTGCCTCGTCTGATGTATCGCGGCTCCTTACATCTCTTAAAGTTCTAGGACAGGGATGAGTAATCTTTTTTTACAACGGGCCAGCTACAAATTTAAAAATGTTGAACGTTAGAAACTTATGATAATACAAACTCAAATTATCCCCTTATAATAACAAAATAAGTACATATAGTATAAAAATATTGAAAACACTCATCAATATGTGGATAAGGATTACATAACCGATCCGTCACGGCGGCTCGAAATCAAACGCGTCGTCCGAAGGGGATTTATTTTCCGTTATAAATGATAAAATACAAGAATTTCAAACTTAAGATATTGAGAATATCTTGATCAATATCTATATAATAAATATATAAATATAAAAAAAAAACTATTAGTGTGTTACAACCGAACCATGTTGTTGGATATCGTGTTATAGAAGGGGTTTCCTATATATGTATTAAAATATTAGCTGAGATTTTTTTCAATAGCATCTTGAATTCTAAGACTTTTTTGCAATTGGTCTGTTATTTTTTAGCTAGTTTGTTAGCTAATTGGAATAAATACTGTGCAGTTGGATTTCTATTGAAATGAAAGGTTTTAACCCTTTATAGGGCAAATTAATTATTTTCGATTTTTTTTATTTTTTATTGTTATTGACAATTCTTATTGTCAATAACAATAAATTAACCAAGGAACTTTTTCGACAACATATTACGGTACTAAGGTTGACATTTCTATGGACGCTCATGGAAATATAGACCTTAAAGCGACTGGTTAATATATTAACCAATTTCGGCCTTTGCCCGATAAAGGGTTAAGGCTTATTTTAGGTTCTTCTCAAACATGAATGTTTATATGTATATATTTTTTATATTAATAAAATATTTTATTGATTCTGCTATTTTAACCGATCCGTCACGTTGACTCGAAACCAACCGCGTCGTCCGAAGGGGGTCTATTTATAAGAGAAAATAGACCCCAACCATTTCAAGTCAAGATATTGATGAAATCTTCATCAATATCCTAACTTTTTACAATAATGGATTATTTTAACAATAAAAATAGTTATTCATGATACGTTTCATAATTTGGTCGATATTTTGGATTTTTTAACTAATCAATATGTCGCGTAAATGACACGTGCACTCGACGATGTCCCGTCGCACACTGAGGACACGCTACCGATAGACCGACCGCCAAATTTTCGTGACACGTGTCACTAGTATACGTTTCACTAGCGCTTGGCACATCGCTACGGATGCGAGCGAGAAAAAACACTGCGCCCGTGGCTACAGAAACGTATATTGTTGTTGTTTATTGTGTAAAAGCATTTATTTTTTAGACTTTTACAACAATAAAATATATAAATAGTTTGTAATACGTAGGTTTCATAATAAATGAATTATTCGAGAAAAATCAAAAACAAGGAGTCCCAAATATACCCCATCGGCACGGCTAGGTTAATGAAAAATTTGGCATTGCTTCGTTGCCATTAATTGGTATATATTTGCAGATATAGACGACACGATTTCAGTCAAAATGAAAAATCTTTAAAGGCCCGCACGAGAAAGTATAGCGGGCCGTATCCGGCCCGCGGACCGCAGGTTGCTCACACCTGTTCTAGGACATTCCGGTAAATGATGGTCGTATGATACAACCCTTGAATATTTACGATAGTCTATCTATAGCCATTATTTCATTGAATACTAATTTGCATAGTAAATATTTTAAAAAATAATAAAAAAAACTCGAGACGAGGTAGGATTTTAATGGAATTTACCATTGGTTGAGATTAACGTCCTCGTATGATTTAAACATATTGTTATGCTAATTATTCAGAGGTGCATTTCACTTCTACCCAAATCGCTTTGCAAATTGAGACGCATCTTTCTCAAATACCTTCTTGACACATGCTTCGACAATGACGCAAGCACCTGCTTCACAGTTCTGGAATGACATCATCATAAGATCAATAAACCTCAATATTTAACGAAACGATAATCGAAATGAACACACCGAACATCTTCGAGTGCATCATAAACCTGGTTATGATCCGGGAACAACTGTCCATAGCTGGACACTTGATGCACTTTGCAGACGTTTAGCAGCGATACGACCCAGTTACACCAGATGCATTTGTATTTAGAACCAATGCGGAATTAGCACCGGCCATCTCGAAATAGACGGCCATTGCGAATTTTGCAAATTCGCAAGTGCCGATAGAGAAGTAACGCGGGCATCTGGATCATTTCACGTCGAATGAGTTTCATCAACAATCGCCGTTTCTTTGGTGAGATAATATTTATCCAGTGCAGAGTGAAGTGTTAATTGTATGTACTATATCTGCGCTTGCGCAATAAGCGCAGAGATGCGCGCGCATAACGACTCTGACCTCATCCATGCATTGTTCAGCTTTGAGTGGCGATTAAATCGCTTTATGATTTATTTCCTAAGTTAACAATAACTGTTAAATGTTAACGTCTGAGAGAATCTTGCAATGATGTTAAAAGTCTGTATACCCATTGATATATATATATTAAATGGGGTGTAATAAGCTGTTTATTACAGTCTGCATATTATAACGCAACGCTTATCCCAAGAGTCGACTTGTAACGTAAATGTTCATAATACTCATTATGACTAAAATATTTATCAATTATATAATTGTAAGCTATCATTCATATTTTGAATAAAATTATCATAAATCAGTGTAATCCGATTTCAAAATGTAACCATAATCACAGGACCGTGGGGCATTGAACAACGCAAATCTGCGGTCCCGTACGGGACCACTGGGCGTTTAAAGGCTAACAGTATTTCTACTTTTGTATACTAGGATTATTTTGTTAACCACTTCTGTGGTCAACCTCTTAGAAAAAAGTGGGTAATTGTTCTCGAAAGATCAAATTACGACACGTGTCACTCAACGCCCGCGATGCATTCTCTGGACTGGTGGGGGAATGACCCAAGCTGGATTCGGCAAATCACTATAAAAAGTTTCGTGTACGATGTGCCCGAATCCAGTTCGGGCAAATCACTGTGTCAGCAAAATACCTACCAGAGTTGATTCGGGCAAATCACACAAGGGGTTAATAAAGAGATAATTTGAGTTCATCATTCTTCAATATTATATGCATAATTTATAATTGTTATCATAATAAAAAATACAAAGCTTTTTATTAAAATAACAAATAAGCAAATATTTTTATCAAAGTGAAATCACGGTCATGCACATTTGAATGAACACGTGTCAATATTTCCATACAGTGTGCCAAAACTAATGAAGCAAATTTTTTAATTAGTAAAAAATTATGAATATAAATATATTTTTTACAATTTCGTAATTAAAGAGTAGGTGATTGGTTTTGAAGAAAAATATCCAGAGTGGAAAAGATTAAGATCCCTATTAAACGATCCCAGAATAAAATATTTTTTATTTTATTTTATTTAAGAACGCATTTAAAATACCAGAGTAACATTATGATAGTTTCAACGTAATAACCCATCTAGATTAATCGGATTCTTCGACAAATTTCCCGCTTTTTATTACCGAGCATCTGCATTCTTTTCAATACCTTAACCCTTTGCAGTCGAATATCTACCGGTATAGGACATGTTGTTAAGATATTGTTTTATTAACTGTGATATCAAGTAAATGTTCTAGAAGAGATACATCCCTTTTCTAATAGATAAATTGTATTCTGGAATAGAAAAAATATAGCTGAAAAACACAGTTGTTTACATTGGGGCGATTAAAGAGATGTCACCGACGTTAATTTTTACGGGCCACAATAAACATGGGAATTATTTAAGTTACAATTGTGAAGGAACACCCAAAAATAATACAAAATACCCCACTAGCACGATAATAGCTAACAAAAAAGGATTGTCCAAACATATAAAAAACGGAAATAAACTATTAGGTAAAAAAGAGGAAATAGAAAAAGGATACACTTGGTGTTATTTTGAGTGAAGTAGACACGGCTGATTAACTGACATCGTCGTATTGTTTTATGCTCATGACGTTAAAATGGTCGAGGAAACTCTTTTTTTGTGGGCTTGAAACCACAATTATATTTTTTTGAGAACGGGAAAGAAGAAATCCTTTAAAACATATAAAATTTCGCCAAGAGTTGATGATGCAACTCATTGGGAATTTTCTTACTACCGATAAGCCCATATCTGGGCGACTCTCGACAACCGATCGGACAACGGTTAGATCATAGGTTCCCAAAGTGGGTCACCTGGCCCCCCGGGGGGCCATGGAGGAAGCTAGGGGGTTAATTCTGGCCCTGAAGGGGATTGAGGAGTCCTGGGAAGCAAAAAAGGGGGCCATGAGGTGCTAATTTTTATACGTGTGTATATTCAATGTATTGAGAGGGTTTTTTTAAGAAAAGATATTTCCTTTGAATAATATCATGTCAGTTTCTACTGATGGTGCTCCAGCTATGATACGGTTCTATCGTAGCGTTATTTATTTATTGAAAAAGTCGCTGTCAAATATATTAGCAGTGCATTGTGTGATTCATCTACAACGTATAGTTGCAAAAAATCTTGGCGATGTAAAACAAGAGCGCTGCTCGTCAGCGCTACCGTCGTCGTGTATTGGGTGGATGCGGAGCGGTAACGGCGTGGGAGGCGGGGAGGATTCTCGTCCTTGAGCTTTGTGTTGCGCTGTGACTCGTCCATATTGAGCCCGCAGCACCCCCAAATATTTTACCCATAAGCCGCCACACATTGATTTACATTGTTATTATTATCTTCCATGTAATATCGGGTAAATAGAGACAATCCCCAAGGACTCAAAGGGTTATTTACTCAATAAAAAACGAAAGAATAATTTAATTACTCATCTTCCCATTGCTTGCTATCTTATAAAATTGCATTTTTTCATCCTTTTCCTTATCCATAAGATGTTTAACCCTTTTACAGCTGCACAACGATATATCGTTGATTTTTTTTACTAGTAATACGCATTCCAGCAGTTAAAGGCAGACTCATATTCAGCAGCAGTTTCATTTAGATTCGACTTATTAACCCTTTGACTGCCGAACAACGATAAATCGTTGTTTTTTTTATCAAATATAATAATCATTCGATATTAAATTACATTGCAAATAAAATGTACAAAGAAGCCATTAGAATGTGACCTTATTTGATTATTAACAAATTAATGCGGCCTTCTAACACAAAAAAAATCGTACCACTGCTGAACCTACCTTGTTGTTGCAAATTAATTTGCAACGATTAATCACAAATTGTGATTGTACGAAAATAGAGATCAATGATCTCATCATAAAAAAATATTTAATAATTAAATAAATATTATTATTTAAATCTATAATCGTAGTTTCTGAAAATAACCATGGATCATTCGCACACAATAGGTCATTTATCTATTTTTGTAATGTGAGACAAGTTTTTTTCTGCAAATTCCGCAATATATTATTCATTATCAGCAATGACATCATCTTGCTAATTAATTGAATATATGATTTATTGATTTTGTCGTCATTTCTTTTTCGATGCCATAATTGAGGATAGCGGGATCGTTCCCTGGGAGATAAATGTCGTAAACGCCCTGATGGAATCTAGTATATATGGAAATTAGTAACATGATGACTTGACCAACAGGAAGGCGGTCAGGTTGTATTGTGGAACAGGTTAAACCTGCTCCGCGAGCCCGTAGTAAACAAACGCCTGGAAAGGTCTAGAAAATGGGTCAGATTGGTACCATTTTTTTTTAACGAAATCCTTTTGCCAAATATACTCGAGATTCCCAGCCGGGGTCGTTAAATCTGAGTGTATTGTCGCGACGAGATCTTTCAATTTCAATAAATTTCTTTGCGGTTATAAAAGCTGACAGTCGGTATAACTTTATCGCGCCATTACACATGCGTTTCTTGTCAGATCTGAGTAATGCATTTATTGACACTGGAGGTCATTCATGGTTAAGAGTATCGAGTTGTATCGGACATAACAGCCATTCAAAAATGTTTACTGCCGCTATCATCTATTCGAATAATAAAGATTACGGGTTCCGCGTGCCCGAACCCAATGTTCCCATGCAATATTTCAGAGAAAGTTATGAAATGTGTTAAACCCAGAGAGGTCATGCAAACTTGCAGTTTGCAAGTGGAAATTTTCAAACTGCAAATACCGCAGTCGTCAAAGCGACCGCCGTTTGTGCTCGTGAAAGTTCCGGCTGTTGAAAGTCACGACTTACACATCTATCAGCCACACGGACATACCTTTAAAGGTTAAGGTGTAATGCATATATTCCTCCAGCAGACACTTATATGAGTTTTTCGCTAATAACATCAACCGCATGTCAATCTTCATCACGCCGATGAAACAAAGCTGATGCACAATACACACGAGTAAACTTGAGCTTCTACGCAACGGGCGAGGACTTCTAAATACCGTGAGGACATATAAACGCTTACCTCTAAACGTGGACATGGCATTATAAGATGAACAAGAGAGTCGAAAATATGATTACAACCGCAACGAGCTTCTTCAAGATGATTAAACGTGATCCATAAATATATGCGTACCTTACAAATCTCTAAAGTCACATAAGTGACTGTCCTGAAAGAAATGGATTTTCTACTACAAGTCTCAAAAGATTTCGTCAATACTCGCTTGAAGAAACGATAGCATGGAGAAGCTCGTCGTGCTTGGAAACTCCGCCGTAGGCATGCAGAGGACCCTGAAGAGCCAAAATCAAGAAGAATCGGAACAAGAATGTTCGTGATCCTCAGACATGAAGATGCGACTCAAGAAGAAGAACAATACAAACGATCTTAGTATAAGTAAATCATAAGATCCACAAGACTAGACTGATGAATCAAGATTTTTAAGAAATGAAGCATCACAACCTTCAATCAAATCAGTAAAAATGCTAGATGATTAAGACAGTAGATCAGTGATTACCTGGGTTCGATCGAACCCCAGCGGTTCGGTGAGTCAGTCTCCCGGGTTCGATGTAGGTCAAAACACACACCCGACTTATTGTACGATATTATGAAAAATGATACGACGTATGATATAAGGGTTCGGTGAACGCGCATACCTCCAACAAGGTTAAGAACCACTGCAGTAGATACACAAAGCCAAGATACTTTGAAAATGTGAAGATGAATCAATTGTATTCATTCTTGAAGAATAAATCACTGTTCTCCATGATTTCTTTAGTTTTTTTGGATACGGTATAAAAAAGTAATAGTGGTAATAGATCTATGTTCTTCAACCGGTCTTCTGATATTATTTGTCTTATTCGCCAGTCGCTCCGCGGATGTAAAAGGAGTTGAAGAACGCTGATCATAATCTGAACAGCTATTTAGGATTCTATGTCGAGAGGGGATTGAAGAAGAATCACAAGACGTCGATGACAAATTATCAAGGGTTTGAAAGCTATTGCTACCCAAGAATATCGAAGATTCCATGGACGGAACGCCTCAAGAATACTTCAACTTGTTGAAGTACGATACGACAAGGAGCAGGAGTTTCAGCACATCGTAAAATTGAGTACTTTGGACACATTATTCGTGGATCAAAGCATCGCCTTCTGTATGCCATTTAAATTTATGTAGAAAAGACAAAGGCACTTGAAAAAGGCGATTTTTTTAGACATTTGAAGTATTTTATTTTGCCTACAAATATATGGACGACTATCGACTCCATTCTAATTCAAATCGATTCATCAGCACTAGAATCCCTCTGTCTGTATGATACCAGATTTCAACTAATACCATCCCGGTATCTCCTCAAGAGGAATAAGCTGAATTGCGGTACTTGAAATATCACCACAATTAGATGGAAACTGGTTCCACCTTTTTCTGGCCGGGACAGATACGTCTGCGGAAGGTGTCCTTCATTATTTACTTCAGCTGAAGCTATGGAGATTGATTGGTAGTATCGATAAGATATCGACAAAATTTTAGTTCAGTATCTAGAAACACCAAAGAATTATTTAATCAAAACTTGTCATTTTTACGCTTCTTCAATATAATCTAGATATCTGTACTTCTGATATATAAAGATTAATGCTTATATTTACCGTGAATTGCCCGTGAGTTTAATTAATCAAACTTATGAATATTCTAGATCTGTAAAAACACATAACTTATCAAACGACCTAATGTTTACTATATAATTAATAGATATGATCGTTACTTGTGGTTCTATTCACTCATGGGGAATTTATCAATCATGCAAAAATGCGAGTGCGTATGTTAGTAATCTAGCGATTTTCCTCGTCCAGCATCCGATCGGAATTTACATCAAATTTACATAATTGCGTATAAATAATTCATCTCGATCAGGGTGGGCTAATGAAATTGCGGTAAAACGATTTTTTTTTCAGTGAAAAACCAAGTTGGGCGCGATGACTGATACGCATGAAAACACACTTAGCAATAACAACACTGAAACGCTTCAGACGATAGAAAGAATGACTTATTTTAACGAGCTTTCGCTGAAAGAGCAGTGTCAAAAATACGCACATTATATTTCGCGATATTAGTAACACGGAAAAAAATAAGTATATACGAAACACGAATCGGCGGAGCATATTCAATTTGCAGACCGTGCGACATTATCATCGCCGAGTCTAAGATTAGAACGATAAGAAGTTATCTCAGATGAATGCACCTCGAGTAATTTAGAACGCGGCTGCTGCTGCTGTTTTATTACAACGTTTTTTTTTCTTCTCTCTTCTACGCGATGTTTTTACTAGCCGACATTGCTCTCGTTTTTGTGAACGTATAAACACAACATTCTTTCGTGGCCAATTCCAATTCAGATATGTTCATCGAGAGCGTGTTGTTTATATCTACGTGTTTATACATAAAATATATTACTTGATATATCAACAATATATATTATCACCACATAATAAAAAAAAACATAAAGTCGACACAAACGCTAATTTCTAACAGCTTGGCGAATATTTTAATCAATATTTATTCGATTCTGCACGATATCGACTGTAGTTGGTAACACTGCGTTGCTACTGTCGACAGATTTGACATCTGCATCTGTCCATTATTACTTTATCATTAACCCCTTGATTCTTTCATCATAAGTACTATTGTAGAACTCTGGCCTCATCCACGCCCTTCTCCATTTTATCGGATCTGCTGCCACGTCGCTCCAACTTCCGATCAGTTTCAATGATGCAGTGTCCTTCTGTGTACAGTCCAACCTCCTCAGCCTTGGTCTTCATTTCCTTCGGGGACAGGATATCCAGTTGTCGCTTATCTTGTTTTGTCAAAGTCCTATATTCTGATCCTTATGTTAGGATGGGTCTTATGAAGATTATGTAGAGCTTTATATTAGTCTTCCTTGAGAGGAGTCTCGACCGTAGATGCCATTGAAGTCCAAAGTGGCACGGGTTTGCCATCATGGTACTTCTTCATACTTCCAAAAAGGGTTCATTATTTTTTTTAATAAGTGAGCCGAGATAAATAAACTCCCTCGAAGTTATACCCTTCGATTCTTAGGGGTTTAAGGATTCCGTCTTAGTCTCATTGATCCTCAGTCCCATGTCCATTGTCGCTCTCATTATTCGCCGTTGATGATTCTTTAACTTTTTACTTAATTTGAACTGACTTTTCTGCAAAATCTACGCTGAAGACTAGTTTTTTATCCATCTTCCAACTTTTGTTTTTTTCTTTTGATGGTATAATCGCTGATTTATCATTTTTGCATTACGAGTTTTCTTGCTAGAATCATCGATTTACGCGGTAAATGCGTTCTATGAAAAACAACGTAAATGAAAACCGCGTAAAAAAGACATGGAGCTCATAAAAAATACTGGCATACGTCCCAAAAACCCAATTTCTTTAATTACCTCTAATAACGACTTCAACAAGTATTTAATGTTGTTTTTCAAATCCTCGGATGCTGAAACAAGATGCTATATACCAGTGATTCTCAAAGGAGGGGTCGCTCGCCACTAAGCGATCTTCTTCTACATCGGAAGGTCCTTTTTTTAAGTACAAAAGGAGGTCACGGGTCCAAAAGTCTATTTTCAATTATGATCGATTATATTATCACAAATACGGTCAACCCTCCTATAGCGCTATCTGCTATAGAGCGGCGTGTGGGCCGTTTTCTACAAACGTATTCTATATTTCATAAATTCACACTTCTATTGGTTGGGTTTTAATAGCGTCGCCATCCATCTCGGCGCTATAGGAGGATAACATGCATATATATTCATAATATTTGAAATTACCTTATTTACCCGATTTTCTATGTGGATTTTTTTAAATAACACTGTTTTTTAAATTTAGGAATAACCATTTTTATTCAAACGCCATCCTAATTTTAAAATTAGTGAACCATCAATCAATAGTTAAAACTAAATAAAATAATTTTTGGTTATTTTCCTCAAAAAAAATTGGGAATATATTTAAAATATATATTTCAATCCGTTTTAATTCTCTAAATCGAATATACCGGCTTTATAAAATGTCTTATTTATTACTGTAATAAATATGTAATTTTTAAAACTCAATAAATCGACTTAGGATATTTTTGACAATTCTACAAAAGCCGATATATCGGCTTTAAATTATTTATATTAAACGGAGAATAATATGTTTACTTTCATGCCCATTGATAAATAACCTTTCAATAAGATTATTTCGATCGTAAAATTAATTAACAATAAAAACCCAATTTAAAAATATTTATACAATGGAACATCGATCTATTGTTAAGGGATTTCTCCCCCAAAAAAACCACGAATGCGGGATGTCAATCAATCTGATATACTTAACCATATCAATCTCTATCCATCCATTTGATACACGACAATTATAATATCAAGTCAGCATGTGTTATAGAACCATAATTTTATGATGATTAATCAGGGAAAACAACAAATCGGGCATTATTTTACATTGTTATTGGGTTTATCAGGATTGTAAAAAAAAAACGATGAATGCGGGTAGACTATGATTGGAAAAACTACAGATGGGGTTTCCGCTGTGCTATGCAAATTGGACTTGGGCTTTTTCTTGATAGAATCAATAAAAATCCATCATTTATTATAGCCAGGCTGAGATAAAAAATAATTATAATGATGATGGTTTTGCTAGTTTTATTACACCATATTCATACTTTAAAATTCACTGGTTCATTGGTTCAAAGGGTTAAAAGACTGAAGCTTGAAATACGACTACGGCTTTAAAAAACGATCGAGTATATATATTTTTATGTTAAATTAAAATAATTATGGTATTTTTTGTGTTGGAAAAAATAACGCATCTACCAATTATCTTACCAAAAAATAAAAGGTTCCAAAAAGAAGAATCTAAATCGAACCTTTCCGTGGAATATGGAGTTAGTACCCAAAATGTTCGCAATCGGATTTGGAACTCACAAAAATATACTTTTGGTGATTGGAAAAAACTAAAAAACGAAAATAATTTAATGGATAAGAAATATTCCTGTTGCTTTTTTAAACAGAACGGAGCAAGATAGAATAGAAAGAAACTTGAAGATTGGTTCAATACTAAATGGGTCCCAGAAGTGAAAGATTTTTTTATAAAGTAAGAGGTTGACATAGAAAGTAGTGCTGTTATTAGATAATACTCCTTTATCCTCATTTCATCCTCAACATAAGAAAGGGTGGGAAATTTGAAGGGTTTTTTGCGTTAAAATCTAAATGTATTTCATTTGTATTGTACTATATCAGTGATGTCGAATCTTTTTGAGAAGTGGGTAAAATTTGTGTTTATTATTTTATATAATACTAGCTGGTGGATCAAGCCAGTGACATCACATGGAAAGAGGGAGAAGAGGTAATGACTTTTCTTCACAAGTGAGAATCTCAAGATAAGACATAAATATTTTAATACTTCCAAACATCGTTAATACAATTGGAGAATACAAGTGTTCTCTTCAGTTGATGGAAATGCTGAATACATTTATCCATCATTGCGGCTCGAAAACAACCGCGTCATCCGAATGGGGTCTCTCAGGAACTCCAAGAATTTCAAGTCAAGATCTTGATGAATTCTACATCTTGACATTTTTTTAAAACGCATTTTCTTCATGGAATTATTTAATGTATACATTTACGTGATTTGACCCTCAAATAAACTAAATAAATAAATTTTAAACCACATGTTTGTTTAGACAAAAACAATATGATCAAATTGTTTATATTATTATTAAAATATCTGGTAATTCATAGAATAAATTTATTTAAATTAAAAATATTTTAGATATTAATTCAAATTTAAAGGTAAAATAAATATAATTATTGATGAATTCGTTGTATATTTAATTTGTATAACATGTGTTTAATGCAGAATTATATGTGTCTTTCTAACATACTCTGTCTCGGTCACACGCCACGCCAGGCGATCATCTTGAAAAAATAATAATGGCTGCTGCTTCTTTTGTTGTCGTACCCTTCTAACATATTCCGTCTCGGTCAGAATCCTTCGACCTTCTTAACCTAGCCGTGCCTATTGAATAACACTTTTAATATGAATCCTACATGTCACAAACTTTCGTCAGTGTATTCAGGACCGGGAAACCCCCGAATTTTCATTCGACATACGATGCGTTATTTCGAAACCGCATTAACAAACGACCGCACATGATTAATGTCACATATTTCGGCATTCCAATAAAAAAAATTATCAGTATACTCATGCTCAGTAGTAAACACAGCTGACACAATTAGTCGATTGTCAAAGGTCAAAAACCATTATTCGTTTAGAAAAATCGGTCCCTACGCAACGATGCGATTCGCGACGAGATGAATCGCGGTGCATACCATCACCCCATTGCCCAATTGAGCACTCTTATCATCTTTTATTACACACTTCCCTTTCGAATTGAAGCATGACTTAAATAAACAGTGATATAACAACAACATAACCAATTATATATAACCCTCGGATCTGTGCGGAGAGAGTGGTGGCTACTTGTGACGTAATCGATCCGACTACAATAGAGAGATGCATCGACCGAGAAATGCGTCCAACGTTTTGAACTGACACATCGACCACGATGCAAAAAATGCATCAAACCGCAGCATAAAAAAAAATAAACACCTCACGAATTGCGGTTGACCGCAACTCGATATACCGCGGAGTTCGATCGCGAAAAACGTTATCAATCGCCAATAAATTAACATTATTTTCCGATAGGATAATTAGGCTCGGGAATGAACGGCTTTTAATTATCGAACAATCGCTAATGCAAATACAGTGTCGTGTTTGTTAAAATAAAAAGAAATATGTAGGAATCTGGCGATTTGCATATACATTTTTTTTATTGCAGCATAAATATTTTGCATGTTTTAAAATTGGTGCTAACAACGCAATTCGCAAATAAGAGAAATTAGAATCGAGGATGTTGCGGTCATAGCATATATATAAATACATTTTATTGGAGAGGATACGTTCAAATTGGGGCCTAACAAGATGTAAATATTTGTTTTTCGCGACTCTCGAATGCGAAATACAATTTTATCGTGCCAAAAAAAATTACAATTTAATGCGAAATCATAAAAAAATATGTAAAGAAACGTATCCCTATTTTTTTATGAACCTCTTACCACTCAATAACACGCTATATATACTAATTTAATTGATGCACTTATTTATTGAGAGATTTTCAAAAAAACTGCAATAACATTTTTTTTCTCTAATCTCATTATTTAATGATTTAAATCATGAATAACTATTTTTATTCATAGAATAATCATTTTTTATAAAACTTCAAGGTATTGTCGAAGAATGTATCAATTAATATGCAATCAATACAAAATATACCCCATCGGCCAGCGGCGTAGGTTTCGAGCCGTCGTGACGGATCAGTTAATTATCAATGCATTTTCATTTCGATCTTTTTACAAATTCCTCGTCGGTTCTGCGATCCATAGAAATGCTACAGGGCTATATCTAATTATAATTAATTACCCTAGATGGGGTCTATTGGCGACCCCAAGTTATTTTTCTCGAATAAATATAAAAACAACAATATTCGTTGCTGTTGACATGCACGCTATGTTTTTTCTCGCTCGAATCCGATACGATGTGCCTGCGAAAACTCAGTCCGCGGCGAGACATCACCGAGAGCGTTGTCATTTACGCGTCATATTAATTCTGAAATATCGAATAAATTATGAATATAATCCATTTAAAAAATTGGGTTGACGTGAAATACTTGGCGTATCTGAGATACCCCATTCGGACGACGCGGTTGTTTTCGAGCCGCCGTGGCGGATGGGTTAACTCTCCGCTTAAAGCACCCTAAGGTTTCGAGGTAAAGTTACAATTTAAAAACAAGAGGTAATGTTAAATAATATTCTTAGCAATGAATTTTGCAAAAAACTTTTTTACGCTATTTTAACACGTACCACTAAAATGAAAGAATTCTATATTTTTACACGGATTATTTGTTCTAACGCGATTCTCAGAAACATTTGTTATTCATATTTTCAATTATGATCCATTACATAATCACAAATGTTGTCAACCCTCATATAGCGCTTCCTGCTAAAGAGCGACATGTGCGTCATTTTCTACAATACGCCGAATTTTCAATGTAAAATTATTTCGTATTTAATAGAATTTTTTTTGATGTATTGATTACGTTCAATTTACAAGATATAATTCAAAAAAAAATTAAAACCAAATTTTGTATGGGTGCCTAGTCTTCTATAGGGCGGATT